>CAWUFW010017243.1:0-271689 GCA_963921515.1 Calotriton arnoldi
TGGCCCCCGGGGCGCGTTTGCAGAGTGGTGAAGGAAGGGGCGGGGCCTGCGGGCCCGATCGTTTTTTTCCCCCTGAAGGGGGCTGTGTGGCCCCCTTCCTTTTTCCTATTTTTAGGCCCTGGGGACCCCATCCCCCAGGGCCTTACCCCTTTTTTAAAATTAAAATTTAAAAAAACGGGAAGGGGGCCGCGTGGCCCCCCTTCCCTGGGCCTGTATTGGCCCCGGGGACCCCATCCCCGGGGCATGGCCTCTTTTTTTTATTTGGAGGGGGGCTGCGTGGCCCCCTCCTCAGGCCATTTAAGGCCCCGGGGACCCCATCCCCCGGGGCCGGCCTTGCACTTTTTTTTTTTTTTTTACTTTTTTTACCTTTGGGGAGGGGTGCTGCGCCTTTTCTGCATCAAGAAGTATTAATGTCATAGGTTCTCCTGCAGTTGTGGCCCCGGGGACCCCATCCCCCAGGGCCTGGCCTCTCGTTGGGGACTGTGGGGGGTCCCCAAACCCCCACAGTCCTGCCGGCTCCCCGTGTCCTACGGGAGCCGGCATTGCTTACACATGGGGAGCAGCTAACATGCTGCTCCCCATGTGGAAAGCAATCAGCTTTGGATATTGGAAGAGAGGCAGGTTTCCTGCTCTCTCTTCCAATATCCAAAGCAGTTTGCAATGACAGGACGGGAGCCGCGTGGCTCCCGTCCTGTCATTACAAACAGCAGTGTCTCGGGGGTAGGCACCCGGGACACTGCAGGAGCCGGCCCTGGGGGTGGCGGTCCCCAAGGCCACCACAGGCTCCAGGAGGGCCGCGCGGCCCCCTCCTTACATTTTGAAAGCCCCAGGGAGGTGGTGGTCCCGGGGCTTGGGGTCCAAAACGGACCCCCATTGTAATTTTCTTAGTGCCCGGGGAGGTGGTGGTCCCCGGGGCGTGTGGGGGCTGGAGCCCCCCACACAGGTTTTTCAAAAATAAAAAAAGAAGCCCTGGGGAGGTGGCGGTCCCGGGGCTGCGGGAGGGCTCAGAGCCCTCCCGCACCATTATACATAAAGCCCCGGGGGTGGTGGTCCCCGGGCTTGGGGGCCCTTAGAGGCCCCCCACACATAAAATTAACCCCCTCAGCATGCCCCCGGGACTTGGCCCACCCGGGGCCATTAACATCGAAGCGCGGAGACCGCGCTCGATTTTTTTCCGTCAGGATTTGCGCACCCTGAGCGCATCCTGCCGATTTAAAAAAAAAAAAAAAAATTTTTTGCCCAGGGGGTCCTTGTGGGACCCCTGAGCAGACCTAGGGGTCAGGGTGTTTCTACCCTGCCCCCTTTGTGCGCTTTGCGCACTTGTTTCTGTCCCTCGGTTCTACCGAGGGACAAAATGGCTGCCAACACTTCCTGATTTGGAGTGTTGACAGCCAATTAGCATGCAGCTCGTGATCGGGAGGGTGCGCGAATCCGACGCGGCCATAGATATATATGTACTTTTACTTTTGATTTTCTCAGCAACTACTGAACGGATTTACACCATTTAACAAAAAGGGTTCTTTCTGAACCAAGAACTACCTCTTTGCCAAATTTGGTGTAATTCCGTTCAGCAGTTCGGGCTGTAGCCATGTCTAAAGTTTCCTATGGAAAATTGCATGGGGAAAACGCATTTTGGGACCCCCCTTTTTCTCGGCCCCGCTTGACGAATCCCCCGAGACTTTCAGGGTAGGAGCGGACCGGAGCGCCCCACAAAGTTTGAAAATTTTGCGAAGATACGTCAACCGGCAAGAGAGTTATTTCAAATAGAATGTCGCTGATTTCCTATGGATAATAGGTTGTAACTATAACTATCTACTGGCGACCGCCAGTAGATAATATATATATATATATATATATATATATATATAATCATGTGATGAACTGAGTTACAGGAGCCTCATGATCATTTTTATAATCTGAACCACACACCCCTCGGTCTAATAAGTCCTCTATGTTGTCAATATGATGAAATTACCACACTATGATGGGTTACTAGAACTATCCACATATACCTATCCATGGGGTTGAAATTGTCTCATAGTGTTCACTCTAGGTGATTTTTTATACCTCTGTATATATACACTTTTTATAACTGTGCATTATGTACCTTAAGTGATCTTTTAACATTGTGGTTAATAACACATGTATCTTAGTATATCCTGATGATACATATATGAATGATATCGTTGGACACATTTATGGACATAGTGGTACATGAATTAGATATTTGCTCTAACCTATTTAATCCTGACTACTTATACTCATGTTCTTAGATCGCTAGCACTTGCACTTTTGAAATTGAGACATGCACTTTAGCAAATGTTTTACTCAATTGGTTAGTATTTTAGTGTTTATTCTGGTCCACATCTCTTATCAGTATATTTTACTTGCATCTGTCTTCTGAATTTTTAGAACGCCATCTTCTAATTAATTAGATCTATTGATCAACTTTGTCATTGTTTACTTCATATAACACTTTATGACCTTAGTACTGTATAAGAAGATCTGTTTTATATGCTAACCCAATCAATTAAATTAACTGATCAACTTTTAATTGTTTACATCATATAGCACTGTATGACCCTAGTACTGTATATGTTGATCAGTTCAATATGCTAATCTAATCGATTGTATGCACTTTAATAGACGATGGAGAACTGTCAACACACAGCATCTGTAGTCAGGGGTAGCATTAGGCTGACTCTTCCATCAATACTTTTCCTTTCCCACAAGGGATTCATCACCCCTAGTTCAATAATTGAACTAGAGTGTTTATATATTTAACAGAATGCACTTTATGCACTAGTTAGCACCTTATTTACTTAAGGATCTTATGCTTAAACATGACTGTGTACGCCCTGATGGCATAAACATAAGCTTATTACCCCCATGGTATGAGCGTGGATGGAAACAGTACTGGTTACTGATAAACCGATTTAAGTTCCCACTTGTCTATGTAATCATCAAATCTAATTGTATAGCCAACCATACCCGGTGTAATCCCTGTTCATATTTTCTTATTTTCTTGGATATTGTAACTGTCCCCCATTTTATCTTCTAACATTATGGAACAAAATACTAATTCTCCACCAGCCCTTTATACATTCCCCTCCGGTAAGCAGGGGGTGTATCAATTGAATACTTTATTTTCACTAGTTTCCAAATACATCAAGAATTTCATAGTATGATTGGGCAACAGATTGAGGTATCACACTGGTTAAACATGTGCACATTTTACAGTGGATTTTTCTGAGATATGAATTGAATAGATCAATGTTACTGTTGTCACCATGTTGGTTACGGGTACTTTACCGTTATTTAGAGTGACAGAGAAAACCAGTAAATTATGACCTACCCTGATTACTGGGGCTCAAACATTGTTATGAGCATGATATTAATACACTGTGAGATACCATGTGGAGTGATTCCTTGAATACCTGGAACTAAACTTGCCTGTGTAGTGAAAAATATGTTAGAACAACATGTAAAAAATATGTGTGTGTCCCTTTTAATTGTGGAGGTTATTTTGGAGGGAATTTTTCCTTTAAATGAATTGTCTATACACTTAAACTCTATGACCCTGTTGAAGGCTTCAGCCGAAACGCGTTGGTTTCTTTACTGCACTGTTGGTGGATGAATTATGACAATTGAATAAAGTAAGGACTACTTACAAACTCGCTGGTGCCTGGCTGTGCTGCTTTTCCCAAGTCCTCAGATCGTGGGTAAGTTTGTCTTGGAGAGTGTTTGATATATATATATATAGCACTATGGGAGGAGTAGTTTGGTGATTACAGTCACGTGTTGTACTGTTTAATAAGCATGCTCGAGCACACCTGGGCGCTTGTGATCCAGTCTGTGAACAAGGCAATACGCCGAAACGTTGGACAGATGGAAGCAGGGCCTTGAAATTCTCGAAATAAAGTCATTTTCAACTGTATTGGGCCTCACCTTGTTTGTCTTGCCAAGAGGAAGTTAATGGGCTGCCCCGTGCCCATGTTGTGAGGCCGCCCTGAAGGGCCAGGAGCTCCGGTAACAGGGGAACGCTTTGTGCTTCTTTGAGATGTTAATTGAGGATCTCGGCTCACTCGCGCCTCCCAACCTACTAAGGATTGCCACTAGAGCAAAAAGGTAGGCGTGTGGAAGGGATTCATGGAAGGAGGACATCCTTTCATGATCGTGCAGTATGAAGGTGACTTTTCCAGACTTCAAAAAATCACATGTGAGCAGCGGTAAAGACGAACTCACCTGACTGTTTGATAATATAATTCCACTGTAACATCGTGCTTGTGCCAAGAGACAAATATCACCACTAAGGATTAAAACACCTTGGGATTTCACCGTGCATTTCAACAACACGCACTAAGCACTATGGGAGGAGTAGTTTGGTGATTACAGTCACGTGTTGTACTGTTTAATAAGCATGCTCGAGCACACCTGGGCGCTTGTGATCCAGTCTGTGAACAAGGCAATACGCCGAAACGTTGGACAGATGGAAGCAGGGCCTTGAAATTCTCGAAATAAAGTCATTTTCAACTGTATTGGGCCTCACCTTGTTTGTCTTGCCAAGAGGAAGTTAATGGGCTGCCCCGTGCCCATGTTGTGAGGCCGCCCTGAAGGGCCAGGAGCTCCGGTAACAGGGGAACGCTTTGTGCTTCTTTGAGATGTTAATTGAGGATCTCGGCTCACTCGCGCCTCCCAACCTACTAAGGATTGCCACTAGAGCAAAAAGGTCAGCGTGTGGAAGGGATTCAGGCAGGAGGACATCCTGTCATGATCGTGCAGTATGAAGGTGACTTTTCCAGACTTCAAAAAATCACATGTGAGCAGCGGTAAAGACGAACTCACCTGACTGTTTGAAAATATAATTCCACTGTAACATCGTGCTTGTGCCAAGAGACAAATATCACCACTAAGGATTAAAACACCTTGGGATTTCACCGTGCATTTCAACAACACGCACTAAGCACTATGGGAGGAGTAGTTTGGTGATTACAGTCACGTGTTGTACTGTTTAATAAGCATGCTCGAGCGCACCTGGGCGCTTGTGATCCAGTCCATGAACAAGGCAATACGCCAAATCGTTGGACAGATGGAAGCAAGTGCTTGAAATTCTCAAAATAAAGTCATTTTCAACTGTATTGGGCCTCACCTTGTTTGTCTTGCCAAGAGGAAGTTAATGGGCTGCCCCGTGCCCATGTCGTGAGGCCGCCCTGAAGGGCCAGGAGCTACGGTAACAGGGGAACGCTTTGTGCTTCTTTGAGAGAGATATATATATATATATATATATATATATATATATATATATATATATATTATCTACTGGCGGTCGCCAGTAGATAGTTATAGTTAGGACCTATTATCCATAGGAAATTCGAAACATTCTTTTCCCAATAACTTTGGCGCCGGATGACGAATCTTCGCGAAATTTTCAAAACTAGTGGGGCGTTCCGATCCGCTCCTATCTTGAAAGTTTCGGGGTGATTTGGCAAGGGGGGGACGAGAAAAAAGGGGGGTCCCAAAACGTGTTTTCTCCATGTTAATTCCCATAGGAAATTTTAGCCACGGCTACAGCCCGAACTGCTGAACGGAATTACACCAAATTTGGGAAAAAGGTAGTGCTTGGTTCAAAAAGCGCCCTTTTTTTTAAATGGTGTAAATCCGTTCAGTAGTTGCGGAGAAAATCAAAAAATAGATGTCAAAAATCAATTTCCCATAGGAAACTTTAGACACGGTTACAGCCAAAACTGCTGAACGGAATTACACCAAATTTGGCCAAAAGGTAGTGCTTGTTCAGAAAGCGCCCTTTTTTTAAATGGTGTAAATCCGTTCAGTAGTTGCTGAGAAAATCAAAAAATAAAAGTTTCGATATCTATGGCCGCGGTGGATCCGCGCACCCTCCCGACCACGAGCTGCATGCTAATTGGCTGTCAACACTCCAAACCAGGAAGTGTTGGCAGCCATCTTGTGCCTCGGTAGAACCGAGGCACAAGAAAAGAGAAAAACTAAGGCGCAAAACAAGAAAAGGGGGCAGGATAGAAACACCCTGACCCCCTAGGCCTGCTCAGGGGGTCCCACAAGGACGCGTTTGCACAGTGGTGAAGGGAGGGGGCGGGGCCTGAGGTGACATGTGTGCAAACACGCCCTGTGGTACGTTTTAAGTTGGGGAATTAATTCCTCTTCAATCCTGAGGGCCCCTGGGGGCCAACTAGCCCACCAGGTACCTCCAATAAGCACCACAGAGCTGCGTTGCAGAGTGTTGTAAAAAGGGGCGTGGCCTCTGAACACCTCTCTGCAACGCAGCTCCCTGGCGCATACTGGAGGTACCTGGTGGGTTAGTTGGCCCCCAGGGACCCTCAGGTTTGAAGAGGAATTAATTCCCCAACTTAAAACGCACCACAGGGCGTGTTTACACACATGTCACCTCAGGCCCCGCCCCCTTCCTTCACCACTGTGCAAAAGCGCCCCCTGGCGAGTTGTAAGTTGGGGAATTAATTCCCCTTCAATACTGAGGGTCCCTGGGGGCCAACTAGCCCACCAGGTACCTCCAGTATGCACCAGGGAGCTGCGTTGCAGAGAGGTGTTCAGAGGCCACGCCCCTTTTTACACCTCTCTGCAAACGCAGCTCTGTGGCGCTTACTGGAGGTACCTAGTGGGCTAGTTGGACCCTAGGGGCCCTCAGGATTCAAGGGGACTCAATCTCCCAACTTAAAACGGCCACAGGGCGTGTTTAAACAGTGGTGAAAGGAGGGGACGGGGCCTGAGGTGACGTGTGCAAACACGCCCTGTGGCGCGTTTTAAGTTGGGGAAATAATTCCCCTTCAATCCTGAGGGCCCCTGGGGGCCAACTAGCCCACCAGGTGCTTCCAGTAAGCGCCACTGCGCTGCGTTGCAGAGAGGTGGTCCAGGCCGTGCCCCTTTTTACACCTCTCTGCAACGCAGCTCTGTGGCGCTTACTGGAGATACCTGGTGGGCTAGTTGGACCCAAGGGACCCTCAGGATTGAAGGGGAATTATTTCCCCAACTTAAAACACGCCACAGGGCATGTTTGCACACGTCACCTCAGGCCCCATCCCCTCCTTTCACCACTGTGTAAACACGCCCTGTGGCCGTTTTAAGTTGGGAGATTAAGTCCCCTTGAATCCTGAGGGTCCCTAGGGTCCAACTAGCCCACTAGGTACCTCCAGTAAGCGCCACAGAGCTGCGTTGCAGAGAGGTGTAAAAATATATATATATATAGATATATATATATAGATATTATCTACTGGCGGTCGCCAGTAGATAGTTATAGTTAGGACCTATTTTCCATAGGAAATCCGCAACATTCTATTTGAAATAACTTTGGCACCGGTTAACGAATCTTAGTGAAATTTTCAAAACTCGTGGCCCGCTCCGGTCCGCTCCTATCCTGAAAGTCTCGGGGTGATTCATCAAGTGGGGGCCGAGAAAAAAGGGGGGTCCCAAAACGTGTTTTCCCCATGCAATTTTCCATAGGAACCTTTCATCGCAGCTACAGCCCGAACTGCTGAACGGAATTACACCAAATTTGGCAAACAGGTAGCCCTTGGTTCAGAGTCATGCCCTTTGCTTAAATGGTGTAAATCTGTTCAGTAGTTCCTGAGAAATTTGAAAAAGAAAACACATATATATCTGGGCGGATCCTAACCACACATGTCATCGTGAGATCTGATTGGCTGTCAGCACTTCATCCTGGAATTGCTGGCAGCCATCTTGGGACCAATATAAATGATAGTACCCCATTGAAATGCATTGTAGTGAATCGAAGATTTTGAGGGTTACCAAAAGGAGAACTATAAAGGGTGATAACAGACTTTAGTTACATTAGAATTCATTTGTTGATGGTACCATACTAATTTCAGGAATTGTGGTGTGTTCTAAGGTGATTTTACCCTGTGAAAAACCTTCTGCTGGGATATCATGAATCATGTTTGAGAGAAAACTATTTTCACATGCTTGTCCCATACAGTTTTGGAAGGTGCTCCAGAAGCTAAAAGGAGAGCATATTTTCTGTAAATTCACATTATCTTTCTCAGTCATGTGAGAATAAAGTCTGACATTCTCAGTAAAACATGTACATCCAACAAGGGCAGAGACTGTCAGTTGATTCCTTTGTGTTCTACTGCAGCTTCCCAGAGTGTTCTAAAGAACAACTAGAGTGCTAACAGCCTTACTTATGACAAAAGTATGGCACACCTGAAGCCATCTTGATTGGAATAAACTGGTAACACTTAAAACATTTAATTTAAAAAGAAACAAAATGAGGGGGTTCATTTTGTCATAGAAATTATGGTTAGTGCTGTAGAAAGAAAAATTAGGACATGTTTTAAGTGAGATCTCAAATATCTTCCTGTTATATTTCAACAGGAGCAGCCTGTCAGTTGATGCCTTTGTGTTCTACTGCAGCTTCCCAGAGTGTTCTAAAGAACAACTAGAGAGCTAACAGTCTTACTTATGACAAAAGTATGGCACACCTGAAGCCATCTTGATTGAAATAAACTGGTAACACTTAAAGCATTTAATTTAAAAAGGCACAAAATGAGGGGGTTCATTTTGCCATAGAAATTATGGTTAGTGCTGTAGAAAGAAAAATGAGGACATGTTTTAAGTGAGATCTCAAATATCTTCCTGTTATATTTCAACAGGAGCAGCCTGTCAGTTGATGCCTTTGTGTTCTACTGCAGCTTCCCAGAGTGTTCTAAAGAACAACTAGAGTGCTAACAGCCTTACTTATGATAAAAGTATGGCACACCTGAAGCCATCTTGATTGGAATAAACTGGTAACACTTAAAACATTTAATTTAAAAAGGAACAAAATGATGGGGTTCATTTTGTCATAGAAATTATGGTTAGTGCTGTAGAAAGAAAAATTAGGACATGTTTCAAGTGTGATCTCAAATATCTCCCTGTTATATTTCAACAGGAGCAGCCTGTCAGTTGATGCCTTTGTGTTCTACTGCAGCTTCCCAGAGTGTTCTAAAGAACAACTAGAGCGCTAACAGTCTTACGTATGACAAAATTATGGCACACCTTAAGCCATCTTGATTGGAATAAACTGGTAACTCTTAAAACATTTAATTTAAAAAGGAACAAAATGAGGGGTTCATTTTGTCATAGAAATTATGGTTAGTGCTGTAGAAAGAAAAATTAGGACATGTTTTAAGTGAGATCTCAAATCCTCTTCTATTTCATTAGAAAATTCTGACATGCAGACTGAAACAATCACTTTCAATACCAGCAGTAGACTTCCAGTTAACTCCCTAGTGAGCAGTAGCTTTACTACAGTGATCTAATGAACAACTAGAGTGCTAACATTCTGAATTTATGGCAAATGTGTGACACATCTGAATGCCTTCTTGATGGAATCAAAGTAAAAACTGAAAGCATTTCCTACTGAGGAGACTGCAGTAAATGACGAAATTAGGAAACTTCATAACAAATAAGTCTCCCAAGATGGCCACCAGAGAAAAAAGAGCCCAAATGTAGCACAAATATCACCCAGATGTAGCCCACATATAGCCCAATGACAGAAGTGTGCAAAACACTTTTTATTTTTAGTTTTTCTGCAGTTTTATATAGTGCAAACTGGTCAGGTATTGGAGCGTTACATCTTACTTGGACCCCTTATTGCGTATTTTGCATGAAGTACATGAGATTGATCTTGCGAAAAATTGAACTTTATGATTCTGTTAACCTGAAGTTGCTCTGAACCGGGCTTTGTAACACCCGTTTTTACCTACTGGTTTTAATTAATTCTCACTGTATTGTATTAGGAAAGAGGATTTACTGTTTTTTTGTACACTTTTATGATCTATGTTTCTAAATCAGATCAAATAAAGTTTAATGAATTCTATGGCAGGACGGAGGCGAGGATTATGCATATCTTTCCTCACTTTATTTGCATAGCAGTTCAAAGAAAACATAACACAACAATCATTAAACAAAAGACTACACAACCCATGAACCATTATGGGGGTAGTCTCCAAGGCAACTATAGTCCAATCATATCACAGTCCATCGTATATAATATCGTGACGTCCCTTTCGCTTCCTCTTTCTTCACTGCTCGTCAGTTAAGTGCATTCCTTACATTCTTGGCTTAATCTGACGTTGTTGCTGTTTGTATAGCGGTTTCTTGTGCACGTTATTAGCATTATTGCCTTGGGATTGTTTCATATTCCCTGCGCTACAGGCTCTTGCCCGAGCGCGTTCTCCCCCTCGCAGTTTCTCCCGCTGTGTGCTCTGCGTGTGGTGAGATCCTGTCAGGCGCGTCTGGTCCGAGCGAGGTAGCTCCGTCGAGCGCTCCCGCTGGTCTTTACGCACGTTTGGGAATCCGGTCACTCCTTTAGTGTCCGCTTGATTCCCGACCAACCCTCGCCTAATTTTGACACCGCTACGCGGTGATTTCCCCACACGGCCACATTAGTGACCAGCGCCACCTGGTGGTGGTAATTGGTATTGCGCCTCAGTCTATTCTTATAACAGCTTCGGGAAAGCCCAGCTGTTGGAGCACCGGCGAGGGGGCTGTCTTAAGGATTTTAAGGGCATTTGTTCTATGCTCACACCCTCTGCTATCATGTCTTCTCCAGAAGACCATTTTTACTCCTCCTACCAGGAAGTGGAGGAGGAATGGCCCCCAACTTCTCCCTCCAGCAGTGGACCAAGCCCTCTCTCTGGCTATTTCTAGGGCGCTGGCTCCTCTTAGGGATCAGGTTGATAAGCTGGCGAAAAGCATCCCTGGGGTGTTCAGTGACCCAGATCTGGTGGTGGCGGGTCCAAGTAGCTCCCAGATGGGGAATAAAAGGGCCTTTAAGCATAACGTGGTGCACTTGGAAGGATTTGATAAACTTACGGGGACCTTCCTCAAGAGTGCGCGAACGCTAAAACATGCACCCTGCCGGGAGGAGGAGAGGCCCGGAGAAAATTGTGACACTGTCACCACTATTGTAGACCCCGACGGTGGGTTTCCCTTAGAGGGAGAGGGTGTATCGGAGGACGATTTCTCCTCCGATGAGGATAAGGACTCGGGGCATCCCTGGCGTCCAGAGTCCCACTCCTCTCAGTCCCCGGTTGGGGACGGGGTCCACTTGGACATGTTCGAGCCTACCCAAATTTACCATCCTAGGTCGGCAGAGTGGACACCTGACGCCAAAGTGGCAGAGTATGTGGTGGGGAAAATCCATCAACCCCTTGAAAGGGAGGTCAGGAATAGGATGAGGGGAGAATGCCCCAGGCCCTCACTGAAGGGGAAGGTGGCACACACGCCTGAAATTGATGAGAAACTATGTACCTTTTTCTCCAAGTATATGAGGGATCCCAAGAAAGGAATTGATAGGTCTTGGACGTGGTAGGGCCCTTGACCCAAATTATTCAATTGACGGAGCGTTCCAAAGAGTCAGGATCCCCTTTGTCCACAGATATTGTGGCTGGTTGGGCGCACTACCCTAAACCCTAAAACACTACCCCCTCCACTACCCAAACACCACTGCACTACCCTAAACCCTAAAACACTACCCCCAGCACGACACCCTACACTACCCAAACATAACTGCACTACCCTAAACCCTAAAACACTACCACCAGCATGACTCCCTACACTACCCAAACACCACTGCACTACCCTAAACCCTAAATATACCCCCAACATGACCTCCCACACTACACAAACACCACTGCACTACCCTAAACCCTAAAACACTACCCCCAGCACGACCCTCTACACTACCCAAACACCACTGCACTACCCTAAACCCTAAAACACTAACCCCAGCATGACCCCCTACACTACCCAAACACCACTGCACTACCCTAAACCCTAAAACACTACCCCCAGCATGACCCCCTTCACTACACAAACAACACTGCACTGCCCTAAACCCTAAAACACTACCCCAGCACTACCCCCTACACTACCCAAACACCACTGCACTAACATAAACCCTAAAACACTACCCCCAGCACAACCCCCTACACTACACAAACACCACTGCACTACCTTAAACCCTAAAACACTACCCCCAGCATGACTCCCTACACTACCAAAACACCACTGCACTACCCTAAACCCTAAATCTACCCCCAGCACGACCCCCTACACTACCCAAACACCACTGCACTACCCTAAACCATAAAACACTACCCCCAGCATGACCCCCTACACTACACAAACACCACTGCACTACCCTAAACCCTAAAACACTACCACCATCATGACCCCTACACTACTCAAACACCACTGCACTACCCTAAACCCTAAAACACTACCCCAGCACGACCCCCTACACTACCCATACACCACTGCACTACCCTAAACCCTAAAACACTACCCCCAGCACGACCCCTACACTACTGCACTACCCTAAACCCTAAAACACTACCCCCAGCACGACCCCCTACACTACCCAAACACCACTGCACTACCCTAAACCCTAAAACACTACCCCCAGCACGACCCCCTACACCACCCAAACACCACTGCACTACCCTAAACCCTAGAAAAGAAACCCCCACCCATGCCCAATCCCCCTTACCTCTCACTCCTCATGGTTCCTCTCTCCTCGTGGTTCCTGCTTCACGTCATCTCTGAGGGGCGGTGCACGTCGTTGTGAGGAAACGGAACAGCCTCTGTTTCCTTACAACGACATGGATCAGTCTACATGTTTTTAGAACGCATGGTCATTTACCATACATACCTTTACAACAAAATTCGTTATAAAGGCATGGGTGGTAAATGACCATGCATTCTAAAAAAATGCGTAGTAATGACTTCGTGATGTACAACGCATGCGTGGTAATGCATGCGTTGTAATGGTATCGCAAAGTAAAAAAGTCGTTGTAACGGCTGTTTACCGATCGAAGCTGGCCCATGTTCTTCAGTTAGACGTTTATTTGATTAATTAGGAGGAAGGAATGTGGTTTTTTTACCAAAAAGTGCATTCCCGGCTGTTGTATTGTGAAAGGAGTTCTGTTGTTGGACGGGGCCGGCGCGACATGTCATCAGAAAACATAGCTAATGGAAAGCGTCCTCCCTGAAGTGTGGAGCAGTGCCATGAGAGGTCAATGAGTGTGCGTCCCACCGCAGTATGACCGTCCCGCGTGACCCATGTGCCGCCTCCAGGGTACGGGAGGCAGAAGCGGCATTGCAGGTCCTCTTGAAGACCGTTGTAGCACTAATTCTACATTTTGGTACTAGGGCATTTTAACTTCGTTGTTCCTGCCAGATACAAAGAGAAGATCCTGTGTTATTCAGTGCCCTCGTTACCTTTTTTGTGGGTTGTGGTGCTTGTCACTTTGCTGCCCCGCCGGTGCACACGACTGGGCACCCCACCTCGTGTGCCATTGCAGGGCCTCTGCCCTCAGATCACTGGTTTCGGTTTCTGGAGTGGCAACATAAACAGTTGCTCCCAAAGGACTAGCCTGAACACTTAGGTGAATATCCCCTGCAACAGCATTCCACGGAAATTCTTTCCTAGCTCTCCCACGTCAACGAGCACGGCTCCGCTCGCGACACCGTATGACGTCATCGGAGCCATAAGAGGACCTCGTCGGCGTGCTGACGTCAGTTCCACCCATTTTTTCCGTGCCACCGAGGCAAACAGGGGACCGAGACATTTTCACATGTATACATAGTATAATACATATATATATATTCACTGAAAAAACCATAGGTTTCAGGCAC
The DNA here is from genome assembly GCA_963921515.1 of Calotriton arnoldi. Classification (NCBI taxonomy): domain Eukaryota; kingdom Metazoa; phylum Chordata; class Amphibia; order Caudata; family Salamandridae; genus Calotriton; species Calotriton arnoldi. The sequence continues at coordinate 13,693 of CAWUFW010017243.1, forward strand.
GTTATTGTTAGAAATTAGCATTTAAAAAACCTTAGAAATTCACTGAAAAAACCATAGGTTTCAGGGGCGTTATAGTTAGCTGGACATTTCACTCGTACAAAACCATAGAAATTCCCCCGTTATAGTTAGTTCAGCTAACTATAACTCACGCGCCCGCAATGCACTGCTGATGACGTCACATATTACATCACTCATGACATGGTCAGTGACATCACTCATGACATCACTGATGACATCTCAAATGACATCACTGATGACATCACTGATGACATCATCCAGTGAATGTGTGTTTTTCTGAAAATTAAATATGTTTTATATATGTATATCTCAAGGTCGATGGAAGAATAAATGGGTATATAAGTGTCTAAATGGATGATTTTTTTTTGTAAAATTGATTGTATAACTGACTAAGGGGCCGATTCCGATCCCGGTCGGAGGCGCACCAAATACCATTCGGCCGGGAAAAAAGCCAGGCGAATGCCTGTTTCCCGACCGATTCGCACATACGTCCGAACGAGAAAGTACGATGCGCACAACTGCCCAAATCCCGACCCAGTCTACTCACCCAATACAGGTCCAGTTCTCCGACCGATGCGGATCCGGAAACGCAGAATCGAGTCGCACGGAAGCCAAAATGCAGCCCCGTCCGGCCGGACAAGTACGATGCGCTTTCCGTACGCGTCGAACCCGTCGCTACGCACGGCACGTCAAAGCATCCGGGAGAGGCGCACATAAGCTCCGATTCGCGCCACAAGACGATCCACGGCTATGAGACGAACACGCCAGCGACGAGGCGAAGCAAAGAGAAAAACGAACGAGACGAACCAACCATGAATCCCATCGTGCAGATCCTACCAATATTCTACATCTATTACCGGAACAGGCACGGACGCGTACGGCGCAGAAGGTAAGTCAGACACCAACCACAAAAACAAACTACACGTACCCGACATATCACACACACACAGAGGGATGCAGAAATTACTTACACCAGCAACAGCAGCACCATAGGGGCGGGATGGCCATCACCAATGCCACATATACACATAGGGGCCTGGATGCCAACAACTAACACCACCCCTACCCAGGGGTGCTAGATGCCTGTCACTACTGCCACCTCTACCCATGGGGGCAGGATGCCTGTCACTACTACCACCTCTACCCATGGGGGGCTGGATGCCTACCACTACTACCACCTCTACCCATGGGGGCTGGATGCCTACCACTACTACCACCTCTACCCATGGGGGGCTGGATGCCTACCACTACTACCACCTCTACCCATGGGGGGCTGGATGCCTGTCACTACTACCACCTCTACCCATGGGGGCTGGATGCCCACCACCACTACCACCCCTACTCAGGGGGTGCCAGATGCCTACCACTACTACCACCTCTACCCATGGGGGGCTGGATGCCTACCACTACTACCACCTCTACCCATGGGGGCTGGATGCCCACCACCACTACCACCCCTACTCAGGGGGTGCCAGATGCCTACCACTACTACCACCTCTACCCATGGGGGTCTGGATGCCTGTCACTACTACCACCTCTACCCATGGGGGGCTGGATGCCTACCACTACTACCACCTCTACCCATGGGGGGCTGGATGCCTACCACTACTACCACCTCTACCCATGGGGGGCTGGATGCCCACCACCACTACCACCCCTACTCAGGGGGTGCCAGATGCCTACCACTACTACCACCTCTACCCATGGGGGGCAGGATGCCTGTCACTACTACCACCTCTACCCATGGGGGGCTGGATGCCTGTCACTACTACCACCTCTACCCATGGGGGGCTGGATGCCTACCACTACTACCACCTCTACCCATGGGGGGCAGGATGCCTGTCACTACTACCACCTCTACCCATGGGGGGCAGGATGCCTGTCACTACTACCACCTCTACCCATGGGGGGCTGGATGCCTACCACTACTACCACCCCTACTCAGGGGGTGCCAGATGCCTACCACTACTACCACCTCTACCCATGGGGGGCTGGGTGCCTACCACTACTACCACCTCTACCCATGGGGGGCTGGATGCCTACCACTACTACCACCTCTACCCATGGGGGGCTGGATGCCTGTCACTACTACCACCTCTACCCATGGGGGGCTGGATGCCTACCACTACTACCACCCCTACTCAGGGGGTGCCATATGCCTACCACTACTACCACCTCTACCCATGGGGGGCTGGATGCCTACCACTACTACCACCTCTACCCATGGGGGGCTGGATGCCTACCACTACTACCACCTCTACCCATGGGGGGCTGGATGCCTACCACTACTACCACCCCTACTCAGGGGTGCCATATGCCTACCACTACTACCACCTCTACCCATGGGGGGCTGGATGCCTACCACTACTACCACCTCTACCCATGGGGGCTGGATGCCTACCACTACTACCACCTCTACCCATGGGGGCTGGATGCCCACCACCACTACCACCCCTACACAGGGGGTGCCAGATGCCTACCACTACTACCACCTCTACCCATGGGGGGCTGGATGCCTACCACTACTACCACCTCTACCCATGGGGGCAGGATGCCTGTCACTACTACCACCTCTACCCATGGGGGGCTGGATGCCTACCACTACTACCACCTCTACCCATGGGGGGCATGATGCCTACCACTACTACCACCTCTACCCATGGGGGGCTGGATGCCCACCACCATTACCACCCCTACTCAGGGGGTGCCAGATGCCTACCACTACTACCACCTCTACCCATGGGGGGCTGGATGCCTACCACTACTACCACCTCTACCCATGGGGGGCAGGATGCCTACCACCAACAACACCCCCACTCACAGGATGGCTAATGCATGACACAACAAGCACACACCAACATAAGGAATGCAACAAAAAGACTTTCCCCCCCAACACCATGACAAGCGTCTGTAGACTGTGTCAAATGCCTACAACACTGAACATGACTATGAACATACAATGTGACCCCCTATCACATGTGTCACACATAAATGTGTGTGGCACCCACAATGCAAGCAGACCATGACCACTGTGGCAATGGGGTCCAACCCCCATCATCACAGTGACCAAAAGGTAAGTGTGGGGTCCATAGCTGAAGCACATTTTGAACATTGTGGCAATGGGGTCCAACCCCCATCATCACAGTGACCAAAAGGTAAGTGTGGGGTCCATAGCTGAAGCACATTTTGTACATTGTGGCAATGGGGTCTAAACCCCCATCATCACAGTGACCAAAAGGTAAGTGTGGGGTCCATAGCTGAAGCACATTTTGCACATTGTGGCAATGGGGTCTAAACCCCCATCATCACAGTGACCAAAAGGTAAGTGTGGGGTCCATAGCTGAAGCACATTTTGCACATTGTGGCAATGGGGTCTAACCCCCATCATCACAGTGACCAAAAGGTAAGTGTGGGGTCCATAGCTGAAGCACATTTTGCACATTGTGGCAATGGGGTCTAAACCCCCATCATCACAGTGACCAAAAGGTAAGTGTGGGGTCCATAGCTGAAGCACATTTTGAACATTGTGGCAATGGGGTCCAACCCCCATCATCACAGTGACCAAAATGTAAGTGTTGACATTGAAAAAGCTGCAACTGCCAAACTGCATGGATGATTCCTGGTCACAGAACAACAAACACATCAGTGGCAAAGTAGTGCTTGTGTCCCATAGCAACATAGATTGTGTGAGGCAAACAGTGGAGTGCAAATAACACATACCTTTGGCCATGTGCAGACAAACATCACCCATGGGGGCTGACACTGTCAACATCCATCAATGACACAATGACAGAAGTGACCATCATAATGCAGACCCACATATTTGCACCAATGGGCACACAAATGTAGATACCCTGTGGAGACTGTAGATGTCAGGTGAACAAATAACATACCATGGCAGCAATGGGACACACAAACAATGATCATTGTGCTGACTGATGACCTAGGAGTCCCAGGGACAGCAGGTGAAACCCACCAAACAACATACAGCCAATAGCACACTAAAGATATGCCAATGCAGTGGTGCAGATGCACAAACAGGCAGACCCACACTGCACATCAAACACAACAGGTGAGGGGGTGTCAGTGTCCCCAGGCAACCACACAACACATGATGAGGCCTGAATACCAATTACACAGATGCACATACAGTGCCACACAAAAGTAACTCATGGATCCAAATCCCCTATGTGGGTAATCAGGCATTGTTAGTTGAGAGGGAGCACAAATTACACATGTCACACAAGCTTGTAGGAACAGCAACTAACACAGCAAGAGACAGACCCACCACAGCACTACCCCCAGGGACCCCATATTGTGCTGACACTAGCCTGCATGATAATCCCACTGTGATGACAATGTCAGATGTCGTTCACACTGTGAACCCCAGCCATGTGTCCTGAGCAACTAACTACCATCACACCTACACAAGCTCCAATCAATCAGCACGGCCTGCCAGCCAAGGCCAATATGGAGGTAGGGGTCTGGCCGTGCAACAACTCACTTTTGCACACACTCAACACCACACACCCTGATCTCCACCAATGTGCAGCAGTGAAGCTCACATGGACTGGTGACATTGCACATGCACCCATGACAATACCAGGGGTGGTGGTGGGAACCAAGGTGCAGAAACCCATCACACATGGCCAGTCAACACGACTTGTCAATGTCTGACACACAGCACAGTATGCTGTACATGGGCATGATGTGAAATCCACCACAATCAATGGGATCCTGGCCATAGTCACACACCAATGAAGAATCCAAGGTGATACACGAAGAACACACGTACACAACTACCAACATTGCAGCTCTGACCCTGATCAGTGGCAGCAGTCACACACACAACGTGTCACAATCACTGTAAGCTAACACAAACTGTAAATCACATTACTCGTGTAAACAACAAGTGCCAAGGGGAATCCTGAATGTGTCCCATCTGCGTTTGCCCACATCCCCAGCACTGACAACAAAGACAACCTGGGATGACAACCTCATGAACATTAGTTTGCCATGCACCCACATCACAGAGAAACCAGGTCCAAGATGCTGGATGAACACAGAACAACTCAGCAAGCATCACAAACAGGAACATCCCTAGGGACACAGCCTGTGTAGGAAAAGGGAAGGGAACACGCACAGACATGCTTACACAACACAGGCCCACGCAATGTCACCAGATTACACACTGCCATGAGGGCACACCACTCCTGTGGAAGGTCCGCTGTGCCAAACCTTGTCTGTGCACGACCCAAACATGTCAGCAGAACACTCCGTCAGTGAGTCAACAACCACAACACACAGAAGGCTCTGCTCACATCAGCCTGGGTACGGGGGTGTCACGTCAGTCATCTGCACACACACCAAACACGTGTCAAGCAAGTTGCACTGTATACACAGATGAGTCCTTCGACATTGATGTGCAAAACTGCATGTCCAGTGGAGCTGGGCACACAGTCAGGGAAATCGGAACATTGAACAGTGGTAAGCCCACCAGATGTGCATCAGTGTAAGACAAAGATGTTCATTTACAAATGCAAAAAGGACATCCCTGTGTCAAATGCTGAACATTACACCCTCAGACTGTAGCAAAGGATGCCATAGATCCAGAATACAACAGGACACATATCCCATGGACCACATGGAGTCCATCACTGCAACACTTCATCGTCCTGATGAGAACACTATTACAACTGCAAATGCAGGATGCTACTCATCCACATCATGTACAGCAAAAGAAAACCCAAAAGTAAACAAAAAGAGGCTTTATTCAGCAAATGTCAGGGTAAAAACGGAAGTCCAAAAGAAACTAAGGCCAATGGCCAGTCCAAAATTACAGTACCAATGGGGTGAGAAGTGACAACTGGTCACACATTGCTTGCCTGCACTGGTACGGTTAGGGGACATCACCCTTGGAGGGGCATACAAGGGGCAGGCCAGGCACCGCAGGGACAGGATCAGGGGATGGCAGAGTGAGGCAGTGAAGGGGTGGTGGGTGCAGCAGTGTCACCGGCAACTGCAGTGGAGGTGTCTGACTCAGGGGGGGCCGGCACCACCGTGGTACACAAGTCAGTTGGTGTGGGTGCCGCAACCACTGCAGTGGGCTGGACTGATGTAGTGGACTGGGTACCCACTGCAGTGCCCGAGTCAGATGTGGTGGTTGTGGACTCCACTGCAGTGCATGACTCCAAGGGAGTGGAAGGGTGGGCAGATGAGGTGGGCAGGACAGAGGGGGGACCCGGTCCCCACAACAGTGCCACTAACAGGCAGAGCGTCTGGGTTGGGGGTGGAAGAGCAAGTGGCAGGGGGGAGGGCCTAAGCAGTCAGGGGATGCGGTATCGGTGTGTGGGGGAACCTGGGGCAGGGTGTGGCGGGGGAACCTGTGCAGTGGTGGCCTGGGGGATGGAGGAGAGAGACTGGGCGCTGGAGCTGCGTGGTGGTGGTGGTGGGGTCTTGCTCTTCCTGCTCCGGGGGGACTTCCGAATGGGCTCCTGTGTCTGCCTGCGCCTGGGGGAGGGTGTCCGGGGGCAAGGGGCACCCCTCTCTGTGTGGGTGGACTTCCTCTTCCCCTGGTGTGCTGGGTCAGCAGGAATGGTGGGGAAGAGGCCGAGGTCACACAGGAAGAGCTGCTGTGTATGTGGGGTAGCAGGCGAGGCAAGGGAAGGGGTCTTGGAGGGAGAGGATTTGGAGGACTGCGGAGTGAATGTGGATGCCTGTGTGTGTGTGTGTTCCCCATCCCCTGTGTCTGTGGTATCAGTTCCCTGAGGATGCTTGTGTGCACGTCTTGCCTTACTCTTGGGTGTGTCTGTGCTGCTCGTGTCTGTGTGTGTGGATGACTGTGCAGGTGTGCATGTGCTTTGGACATGTAGGGGGCAGGAAGTGTGGATGGGGCAGAGGTGGGAGGGGTGAGGGACTGTTGGAGGAGGGACACTGCTGCCGTCAGGGAGGAGTCCATGGACCTATTGCTCCTCTGTAGGGCAGACATACCCGTCGAGATGCCCTCCATGAACGACACCAGCTGTGTCAACAGAGTGGTGTGTGCATGGAGGACACTCAGCATTGCTGTCTGCCCTACATGGAGCTGCCGAAGGAGGTACACAGACTCCTCACTCAGGGCAGCAGGGGACACAGGGGCCTGGCACGAAGGAGACACGCTCCCGAGCACGGGAGCCTCCACGGACCTCAGGAATGGGAGCCGATGGGAGGGCGGTGGTGGTGGTGGTGGTGGCGGGCCAGACAGACTAGCTGGCCTTTGGTGGCTGCCGAGACCCGCCTCCACAAGGGAGTCATCCTCCGAGCTGCTGTGGTCCCCAGCTGAGGTGGATGGTGCTGAGGACTCCTCGGTGTGGCTCCCCTCGCCCTCCGTGCCACTGGGTCCCTCTGACCACTCGTCCGATGCTGACCCAGTCTGGCTCCGCTGCTCCTCCTGGTCCGTGGAGCTGTCCCCTCCTGTGGCCGTGGATGTATCTGCAAACAATTAGGGAAACAGACAAACATCAGTCACCTGCACTGACCGCACACACCACAGTAAGTACAGCACATTACAGAGCAAGCCCTGGCATCCTTAGTTGAACATTGCCTAAAGTCCTCACACAGATTCGGGGAAGCCAATTGTCAGTCTGATGGTCAACCATGGGACTCACACCCCTCCTGCCCTTGCACCCATCTGTCTGGTGCCTGTCTGATGGTAAGACCCCAGTGTGGACACATGCACCACCTACACAGTTGTTGGACATTGCAGGGAACACGGTGAAGCATGTGAACATACAAACATCACATCTCTTGCCACTGAGTCAGTGCAGGTGTCCGGATAAAGGGATGGCCAGATTCTAATTAGAAATGCATGTGATGCATACCAGCACCAGACACCATGATGCACCCATGTCCGGATAGTCAATGCCACAATGGGGTGCATGTTGCACATGTCACTCCCCTGCAGGATCAGTCCCAGGAAGTTTAATGCCATGACACAGGAATGCGTGCAAAGTCATACATTACTGTCTCAAGTCACATGGCCATGGCAGCCAGACAACAACAGTCTGCACTGTGTCACAATCCGAGTGCACATGTCCATCCCCCAAAAACCACATCATCTGTACTACTATTTGTCCACGTCATACCAACTGGACATATGGGGGACATGAAACACAACTCTCTGAACATGAGCACCTCACAGTGTGCTGTGAATGAAAATACAGCTGCCTGAAAGTCACAGTCCAAACACCTGTGTGCACAGTCAAGTGATCAGACACCTATAAGTCACAGAAGTATCGTCTATCATGGTCACATCTCAGATGGCATGCTGAGCCCCAAACGATGAACATACCAGTAGTCCTGACAACGAAGACACAGCACAATGAGACAGAGGCAGACATCTGAGGGTACATTTCACTGATCACAACATGCCAGATGATACACGGGAGTGGGAGTACAGAGTGTATTGTATGTACTGGAGTAGGCATGACTGTCCAGCTCCACCTGTAAGAGGGATGAGTCCTGGACAGTAGGCAGGTGGCTAAGCATGTGTGACGCACTGGATACACATACTCCTGAGGCCCAAATATTGTTCCCACCAGCAGCATGGGTGTGTGCCACATTCCCCAGGGACATGTGGTGAGTCAGAGCAGCAAGCGGACCACATATCAAAGTTGCACGCAGATCACATGTCAGAACTTAGGCATTGTGTAAGCAATTGACCCACCCATGAATCGCACAACATAGTCACGGGAACAAATGCTGTCCCCCACCTTGAACAAAGCAAAATGCAATGACACAGTCCCCAAATGACACAATTTCCTGACTATAAGGGCCACACATATGCGTATCAGAGGAGAAGTGGGCATGTAACAAATGAGGGACATGGGTCCTGGACCACATGACTGATGTACTGTGGAAGTTTAACCAGGCCAGAGGAGGGCACATAGCATGGCAGACAAAGTGCACAGTGCAGTCATGGACTCACCCCCTCCTTGCTGCTGTCTGTCCTTCAGCTGCCCATCCAGGTCAGGGAAGACCACCGCCAGGATCCTAAGCATGTGGGGGATCAGGGTCCGGTGTCCGCCCCTCCTGCGAGGAGGCGACAGCTTCAGCTGGACCCTTGCGATCCTCCGGGTCCAGCCACGACGGTCCTGCCACCTCTTTTGGCAGTTGCGGATCCTGCGCCTGTAGACCCCCACGGATCTTACTTTCCGGGCGATGGTCAGCCAGATGTCCTGCTTCTGGTGGGCATCAACCTGTGAGGATGACAAAGTGAAAAGGCCATTACTACACATGCAACATATACGTGCATCACACAGTTGGATATACATGTCTCAATTACAGGGGCATATGATGTACACAGGCGGTGCAACAATGGCTATGAACAGTTTGCCAGCAGTCACTACATGGTATCATTGAATGGGAAGTAAACCTAGTTGGAATGCACTGTTACTGCACTGTACCAGTTCAGTGCATGTAACTACACACTTTGGGGTGTGACAACTACTCAGTGGGCATGCTAGCCAGTGGTGTGCACAGTGAAAGTCCTGCTAGTCAGACAACATGCACAATTAGTGATGCAGTGGACAGCACACTCACCTGCTCCCCTGGTTTCCCATACAGCTTGCTGTACTGTGGAAGGAGGCTGTCCAGCAGGGCCTGGTTCTCCTCAAGGCTGAAGGCTGGGGCTCTCTCCACAGTATGTGCCATTGCAGGAGCCAGAGGATGCATAAACAGCAGCAGTGTTGGTGGCAGATGTCGTCCTGGAGAATGTAGTGCAGGCAAGTGAGCTCTCAGGGGAACAGCCAGCATTATATGTGTGCTGCAGAGGCAGATACTGTCCCATGTGTCCAAAGTGATAGGCCCAAGTCGTTTGCATCTTCTAAATCTGACCAATCCATGGTATAGCAGCACTAATACACGCCCACAGCATCCTTCAAATCTTCAACTTCATGACACCCATGATTTTGCAACATTGTTGTGGCTGGCCAACTGAATTCACTGCATCAGACTCGTTGGAGCTTCGAAAACGCGTCCGTTGCCATGCCAGGCCCCAGCTAATGTGTGCGCACCGATCGGTCCATTGCTCTACAACGCGTACCCGGGATACAACGCGTACCCGCTCACATTGAATGCAATGGGCCGGCCGGGCACACCGATCGGTCCATTGCAGTTCAACGCGTACCCGGGATACAACGCGTACCCGCTCACATTGAATGCAATGGGCCGGCCAGGCACACCGATCGGTCCATTGCTCTACAACGCGTACCCGCGATACAACGCGTACCCGCTCACATTGAATGCAATGGGTCGGCCGGGCACACCGATCGGTCCATTGCAGTTCAACGCGTACCCGGGATACAACGCGTACCTGCTCACATTGAATGCAATGGCCAATGTGTGCGCACCGATCGGTCCATTGCTGTACAACGCGTCCCTGTACAAGCCACTGGCATATGTCACCATGCCTGTCACAGGTGAACATATGCCAGCCACATATACTTCCCAGGGAGTGAGGGGCACACCTACAACACCACAGCCTGTCCACACTGTATCCTAAGGCATGTAAGGCTGCATTACATGTTCCGTGTATGGGGGTCAACATGTTGTTTTTTAGGTGGCACTTGGGGGCAGCCACTCCCAGGCTGTGCACGTGTTCATGGGGACAGAATCCTTGGTGTGTTGTGCACATGAACACTGTGGTGTGCAACTGTTCATTTCAGGGCATGTGGCATGGTCACATTTCATGGTTGTGTATGTGTATGTCATGTCACATACCCCCTGAGTCCCATGTGGGATGGTATGTACGTCCCAGGGTGACCCATTGCCACAATTGTGATGGCCCTCCACAGTCTGTGTGCATGTCGTGTTTACAATGTCTCTGATTCCATGTGCACAATGGGAGACAGTCTCCAAATCCACGTTGTTTGTGCATGGACTTTGATGTTGTGCGTGTGTGTGTCACAGACGTCCATGTCTGTCCTGCCGAGGCAACAGGGACCACTACCTGTGGGGGTCATGGTTGTTTAGCTGTGGTGTATTAATGATGCACCATGTCATGCCAGTGTCCATGTGTCAATACAGGGTCCCTGGGAATCTACCTGTCGATGAGCTGTGATGCCTGGGGCACATCTGTCCTCACATGTCACTGTGGTGTGTGTTTGGAACGTGACAGCAGTACATGGGTACTGTGACACAGCCTAATGATATCCCATAACACAACGTGGGACTTGTTGAGGACACATGTTGAACTGTGATGTTAGATGTTAGCCATGTAGGTGCCATACATGTCCTTACGGAACGGCACACGCATCATGTACTTGTGTCTCGTAATGATGTATCATGTGATATTGAGTCTGGTCTATGCCACATATGTGGGGTGACTGACAATCTTTCTTTCCTCACCTATGCACTGCAGGGCACCAGCTGTCCATCAGCCATTCCCTGACCTTGCAATGGTGGTTGAACGGGACTGCATCCGACGGTACCGCTTCACCAGGCCACTGATTGAGGAATTGACGGTGCGGTTGGCCCCACATTTGCAACCTGGCCGGACATACCCTACAGCGCTGACCCCCAAGGTGAAGGTGATGGCAGCCCTACACTTCTTTGCCACCGGTACCTTTCAACACACTGTGGCGTCTGCTGGTGGGATGTCACAGACCATGTTCAGCCGTGTGCTCCGCGACGTTTTGGAGGCTATGTTGAGGTACCTGAACCAGTACATCTATTTCCCTAGACTTCAACAACTCACTGACGTGAAGAGTGACTTTTATGCCCTGGGGAGGATGCCGCATGTCATTGGCTCCATTGATGGGACACATGTGGCTTTGGTACCACCACAGGTCCAAGAGCAGGCATACAGGAACCGCAAACACTACCATTCGGTCAATGCACTGGTGGTATGTCTTGCAGATATGAGCATCACACACGTCTGTGCCCGTTTCCCCGGTTCTGCACACGATGCCTACGTGATGAGGAGTAGTCGCATCCCGAGGATGATGTCACAGATGCGGAACCAGCGTGCCTGGCTTGTTGGTGTGTACTGACTTTGTAGCATTGTGTGTGTTCTGCAATGTAGTGTTCCACTCTCTTTTCCAACTCAGCTAATGTGCAATTGTCTGTATGTAGGTGACTCCGGATACCCCAACATGCTGTGGTTGCTGACGCCCCTCCGGAACCCTGTGACACCAGCCCAGATGCGCTACAATGAGGCACATGGTCGGACCAGGAGAGTGATTGAGCGGACATTTGGTCTCCTGAAGAGCCGCTTCCACTGCCTAGATAAGACAGGAGGGGCCCTCCCTTATGCCCCAGCAAAGATGTGCAAGATTGTCATCGCCTGCTGCATGCTACACAACCTGGCAGTGCGGAAGGAGTTGCCTCTCATCCTGGATGATGATGACCAACATCCGCCACCTGTGGAGGATCCTGGGCTGGACCACGATGCCAGTTGTGATGATGATGATGAGGGTGATGTCCGCACACAGCTCATCACCAACTTCTTCAGCTGAATGTGAGTATCCAGGGATGTTATGTCAATGATGTGAGTTTGCATGATATGTGTTGGTGGTGCTCTGGTGCTGTTTGAGTGTGTCCATGTGCTACTTGACTGGATGCGAGCAGCAATGTGTCCTTACAGGTAGTCTGTACTCCACAACAGTGTTGACATGCTAACTTGGTCCTGGGTGGGTATCTTGTGACATGTATTGGGCTTGAGTATTGCAGTTCTGTCCTGTTCTTCAGTGCTTTTGACTGTGTGTCATTTCTGTCCTTCACAGGGTACTTTCAGAGTTGTTTGGTCAACTGTGATCCCCCAACACCGTGAATCAACTTCCAGGGTGGTAGCTGTCGTTTCCCTACAGGTGATGTGCGCCACACCCATGGACTTCCTTTCTTCTACACTGGTTGACTGTGTGCCCACTGCCAGGTGGGATTACCTTGCATCTGTAGTGGTTACAACATGTTGCAAATGTGTAATAAACCTGTGCTTCACTTTGTGATGTGCGTTGTCTATGGTCACACATCTGACTGACATTTGCTTCCTGCACCAGTGGGCTAGTTAACACAGACTGTGAATAGGTGTTGTGTCTGTGCATTGCACCGTATTTCCTGGCAACATCAGTGTAGGCGATGAGTCAGATGGCCCTGGTGTGTATGTGTTGTGTAGCCCTGGTGGTGTGTCTCCCTCATATGTGTCACGTCGCCATGACTCACATGCCGGTGTTGTACTTGCTGTAGCAGTTAGCATGCACAGTGTCATTTCACAGATCATCATCTCCACTTCAGAAACAACGTTGTAATCACAACAGAGGCAAGTATGGTGTATTAGTGAGTTTATTGACATACATGTGTGAGTATAGTGCACAGGATGGTGGGTGCTGTACATTGTGATTGTAATCCATAGTTCCTAGATGATTTGGAAGTCCTGATAGCAGAAATGTCCTGAGTAAAGTCCACAGTCATCTGATACATTGGTCCAACTTGAGCTCCCCATGTCATGTGGGAGAGTTGTGTTGCATTGGACAGGGTGAAGAGTTTGCACACAAAGGTGATTTTCCGGAACAGGTGTTGGCTTCCTTCGGGTTGTGCATGGCCATCAGCCTCTCAGTTGTCCTTCCTCGGACGACCCCTCTTCTTTGGGGGGGACCCTCAAGTGCAGGCTGCTGCGGTGCAGGGGACTCTCCGCCAGAGTCATCCTCCCTCCCTGTGGCAGTTGCAGTTGTTGCAGCACCAGATGTTGTGGGCACACAGGGAGGTGTTGACATGTTGGTGCACATCTGGCGGAGGCATTGTAATATGTCCCTATGCACCGCCGTCTGTTCTTGCAATGTGTCCCACTTGGACTCCATGCGGGACATGTGTAAGTCCAAGCGGGCATGATGGGCAGCCTGCTGCTGTTGAATGTCCCTGAGGATCCCCACTACCTGGCTGAACTCTCCGGTGCTAGTCTGGTACGCATCAGCTATGCGTACCAGTTGTGGGTCATCATGCAGTCCAGACCCCTCTGCAAGCAGCGACCTATGTCTACCACCCCTCCCACCACCCCTGGCGACACGTGAAGGACCTGCGTTGGCACGCACAGGTGACCCTGGGCCCCCTTGGGGGTTGTTGCTGGTGTTGGTGTCCGTAGCTCCACGTTGGGCCGGGGTCCGTGTGCTGTTGGTGGTGGTGGTCCTTGGTCTGTCCGTGTCGGCAGGGGTGGTCTGTGTGTTGGCAGTTGTTGGAGGGGTGGGTGCAGGGGTGCAGCTGGTGGTCCTGCTGGTGCTGCATGATGACTCACTGCGGAGGTGCCAGGTAGGTCTTCGTCATCCGAGGTGGGCAGAGGCTGTTCCACACCAGTGAGCTCAGTGTCCCCCGGAGCCTGGGACAGGGACTCCTCAGCGTCTGCTGCTGTGTCCCCATCATCACCTGTATTTGGAAGAGACACACAATGTATGTAATGTTTCTACAGGCATCAATGGTTCAAACACCTGACTGTTGTGACTGTACCTCTGGATGCGGGCCTGTACATTGCATTGTCCTAAGTTGTCACAGTCAGCTGTTGATATTGGTGTAGCGCATTGTCCTGACAACATGAAGCATTTCAATGTGAATGTTGAGGTGTGTGCATAGCCAGCATTGGTGGTATTTGGTTGACATCCGGACATCCTTCTCCCTCCAGCCCAGTTCTCCCACCATGAAGCATGCCACCCTTGCAGTGGGTGCAGGTTGACTCTCAGGATGTCAGTCAGTGGTGTCCTGCTGTTGGTTGGTGGCCAGTTCCCAGCATGGCCTTGTGCTCCCCACAACAGAGCAGCAGTGTCAGACATCTTTGATGGGGCTTTCCACTCTCTGTGAGGTGTGCATGCTTCAGTGTGAGCTTGCTGGGCCATGTGGGGGGATGGTGAGCTGTGACTACCACTCCCATCATGCTATTGCCTCCACCCCCTTCCCAGCATGCCCATACTTCCTTCCTTTTGAGGGTACTTCACTGTGTGTGGGTGTGACAGCAATGGCAAGATGGCTGACAGTGGTGTCCTGCTGTTGGTTGGTGGCCAGTTCCCAGCATGGCCTTGTGCTCCCCACAACAGAGCAGCAATGTCAGACATCTTTGATGGGGCTTTCCACTCTCTGTGAGGTGTGCATGCTTCAGTGTGAGCTTGCTGGGCCATGTGGGGGGGATGTTGAGCCGTGACTACCACTCCCATCATGCTATTGCCTCCACCCCCTTCCCAGCATGCCCATACTTCCTTCCTTTTGAGGGTACTTCACTGTGTGTGGGTGTGACAGCAATGGCAAGATGGCTGACAGTGGTGTCCTGCTGTTGGTTGGTGGCCAGTTCCCAGCATGGCCTTGTGCTCCCCACAACAGAGCATCAGTGTCAGACATCTTTGATGGGGCTTTCCACTCTCTGTGAGGTGTGCATGCTTCAGTGTGAGCTTGCTGGGCCATGTGGGGGGATGTTGAGCTGTGACTACCACTCCCATCATGCTATTGCCTCCATCCCCCTTCCCAGCATGCCCATACTTCCTTCCTTTTGAGGGTACTTCACTGTGTGTGGGTGCGACAGCAATGGCAAGATGGCTGACAGTGGTGTCCTGCTGTTGGGTGGTGGCCAGTTCCCAGCATGGCCTTGTGCTCCCCACAACAGAGCAGCAGTGTCAGACATCTTTGATGGGGCTTTCCACTCTCTGTGAGGTGTGCATGCTTCAGTGTGAGCTTGCTGGGCCATGTGGGGGGGGGGATGTTGAGCTGTGACTACCACTCCCATCATGCTATTGCCTCCACCCCCCTTCCCAGCATGCCCATACTTCCTTCCTTTTGAGGGTACTTCACTGTGTGTGGGTGTGACAGCAATGGCAAGATGGCTGACAGTGGTGTCCTGCTGTTGGTTGGTGGCCAGTTCCCAGCATGGCCTTGTGCTCCCCACAACAGAGCAGCAGTGTCAGACATCTTTGATGGGGCTTTCCACTCTCTGTGAGGTGTGCATGCTTCAGTGTGAGCTTGCTGGGCCATGTGGGGGGGGGATGTTGAGCCGTGACTACCACTCCCATCATGCTATTGCCTCCACCCCCCTTCCCAGCTTGCTCATACTTCCTTCCTTCTGACACTGCTTCACTGTGGGGTAGTGTGCCTGTGCTGAATGGATGGCTGACAGTGTTGTCCTGGCGTTTGTTTGGCTACAAGTCCCATGTGTGTCACTGTGCTTCCCACAGCATGACCCAGGGTGGTGGTTCTTTGTGGGATAAATATTTTTAGTGTGAGGCAATGCATTTTCCCAGGTGAGTTGTGTGTAGTTTGGGTTAGGGTGTGTGTGGGAAGAGCTGCTGGTAACTATGGTCATAGCTGTCAGTCCTCCTTCCCACCCAGCCAGATATCCCACCACGGAACGTGCTTCCATTGCAGGGAGTGCAAGTTGTCTTTCAGGATGTCAGACAGTGGTGTCCTGCTGTTGGTTGGTGCACAGTTCCCACCAGGGCCTTGTGCTCCCCACAGCAGTAGCCAGTGTCAGCCATCTTGTCAGTTGTTTTCCACTCCCTGTGATGTGAGCATGGTTCAGAGTGGTGTTGATGGGCGTATTGTGATGGTGGGCAATATCTGTGACTACGACTCCCATGATGCTATTGGCTACACTGACTTGACCAGCATACACAGAATTCCTTCCTTTCTGTGGGATTGCCTGTGTGGTGGTGTTGTAGTGGTGGCTACATATCTGACAGTGTTTGTTGGTTATATTTGTGCCACTGCCTAGCTTTATTTGTTGTAGGGTTTGTACATGTCATGACACAGTTACATATCACTATGAGATGGCATGTATTGTGTTTATCTGACTGACATACACATCTTGGGATGATTCTGTTTTTGTTGCTGTGTATTTGCTAAGGGTGCATGGTTTGACTATCCCCTTGAAAGTGATGTGTGTGTATTGTCACATGATATTGGGTATATTGGTTGTGTACTCACCAGGCTCTGGGATGTCTTCTAGCCCATAGACGCTCACTGGTGGTAGGATGGCCCGCACCTTCTCCTCCCAGGGCCTGAGGTATAGTGGTTTGGCAGGAGGGCCACTGCCGGTGTGTTGGCTCAAGATGTAATCCTTCTTCAGTAGGTCCCTGACCCTCCTGCGCACATCATACCACCCGTTCTGGATGTCTTCCTTTGTGCGCAAACATGGTGATTGTGCGTTCACCCTGTCAACGATCCTCGCCCACATCTTGGTTTTCTGCGACATGGGGGTCTGTTGGACCAGTGTACCAAACAGCTGTGGCTCTACCCTGAGTATCTCATCTACCAGGACTTCCAATTCACTATCTAGGAACTTTGGATTCTTCTTGGGGGCATGGTGATGGGTGGTGGTGGTGAGTGATGTGTGTGTTGGTGTGCAAGTGAGGGTGTGTGAGTGTGTGTTTTGCTGGGTGTATGTGAGGGTGCTATTTGTTGAGGTGCTGATGGTGTGTGGCTTGTGTGATGGATGAGCTGTGAGTGTGTGTGTGGTTGCTGTCTGTTGGTGTTCTGTGCTGGCAGGTAATTTGAATTTGCAAAGGATCATGGTAGGGATTTGTGTCCTTTATATGGGTGGAGTTGTGGGTGTGTCTTTGTTCCCTGATCCCCCCCAGTATTTATTGGCTTTGTAATTGCTTGTTTGGCCTTTTTTTTTGTGTTTTTCCCTTTGTACTTTTTGTGCAGGTAGGAGACGTTCTTCCGACCGAGTCGGACCCTGCAGTTGTCTCGTGCGAGCTTCTCCGAGTCGTTCACGCTGTGTTTGTGCTGTTTCCTATGCTGCGTACGCGTCGGTCGCGGTGTATTGGGTTGCTTCGGCTCGCTGTTTTGTATGCGTGTCGGTCGTACGGCTTGAGCTCCGTGCGACTCGGTCGTGTTTTCCACGCGTTGCATCGTACTTGGCGGGTCGGAGTTCGCGGGTACGTTTCGTTCGGGATTCTTCCTGGTGCGTGTCGGTCGGTTCGATTCGCGTGCTTTTCCGGCCGGATAGCTGTTTTCCGCGCGGTTCGGTCGTTCGGCTTGTGTTCCGTACGAGTCGTTCGGATTTTGCACGCTTTTCATCGTACTTTGCGGGTCGGGCTGCACCGGTCCGTGTCGGTCGGAATTAATTCCGGCTCCGAGTCGGTCGGTACATTTTCCGGCCCGAATCGGAATCGGCCCCCAAGTGTATCTTAGTGAATACATGGGTTAGTGAGTAATGTTTAAATATGAAAATATCTGTATCAGTCTCTCACTTTGTGTATAAGTGGCTGCATGGGTTGGTGAGTAGCTACATGAGTGTCTATATGGGTTATTAGTTGGTTTTTTGAGTATCAGTATGAGTGTCTGAGTGTCTGTATGGTTCGGTGGGGGTATTACTTAGTGCATAGATGCATGAATGAGTGACTCACTGTTTGTATGTGTTGAAGACAGCATGTGTGCAGGACTGTATAGGTGGATGAGTATGTGTATGGGTGTGTTAGTGAGTGAATGACTGTCTCAATAGTGTCTTTATGAGTAACTACATATGTTTTAAACTAGTATATGTGAGTATTGGTGTATATAAGTGAGTATATGTGAGAGTGAGAGATTGGAAGAGTTCCTGTACAAATAAGTAGGTGTTTCTATAAGTGATTGTTTAAGAGAGTAAGTATGTGTAAGTTTCTGTAGAAGTAAGTGTGGTAGTGTGTGCATAACTGTATATGCAAGTAAATGGATGTTTGATACTTTGTTTGCATGTGTGACTATATGTGTGAGTAACTCTATGGATGAGTGGCGGTGTGTAACAGGATGTATAGGTGTATGAGTACATATGATGAGTGAGTACATGTATGAGTGACTGTATAGGAACTGTTGGTGAATGAGTGGATGTGTGTGTAGATCTTGGAATTACTGAACAGGTGTGTTGTAACTGGTATTGGTATGTCCATTGTTTTGAAAATGTTAGTTTGTATTTTTGAGTGTGTGTATCAAAGGTTATATTAGGGTGAGAGGAGGTATGCCACTCTATCACAAGGATGATGTCATCAGTGATGTCATTTGAGATGTCATCAGTGATGTCATGAGTGATGTCACTGACCATGTCATGAGTGATGTAATATGTGACGTCATCAGCAGTGCATTGCGGGCGCGCGAGTTATAGTTAGCTGAACTAACTATAACGGGGGAATTTGTATGGTTTTGTAAGAGTGAAATGTCCAACTAACTATAACGCCCCATGAAACCTATGGTTTTTTCAGTGAATATATATATATATATATATATATATATATATATATATAGATATATCACACACAAAAACCAAAAACATTAAATATTTAAAAGCCAAAAAAAGTAATCATCATACATTTTTTACACTTAAAAAAAAACTTACAAACAAAAAACATCAAAAATTATAATTATTGCTCTTCTAAATAAGCAAAAACATAATTATAGAAATTAAAACAATACAAAAAATATAAAAAATTTAAATAATGCATATAAATTTCCAACTACAATTGAATCAAAAACAAGCCAATTCTTATACTAATAATATATAAAGTGTACTACTCCCACCTCACACGACACTACAGTAAAATGTACTACTCTCGCTACAATAAATACAAAATTAGATAAAATATTATATTGCAGAGTACTAAAATGTACTATTCCAACTACAATTAATACAACAATAGCAACAATTTGAGATTGCTGACAAATAAAATTGAATAACGGCAACAGTAGGGAAAGTGTTGGCTTGCGAAGGGGTAAAATTTACTATTCCCACTCCATTTAGTGCAACAGTAGGGAAAGTGTTGGACTGCGGAGGGATACAATTTAATAATCCCACTCCAAACAGTGGAACAGTAGGGAAAGTGTTGGATTGCGGAGTGGTAAAATTTACTATTCCCACTCCAGTCAATGAAACAGTAGGGTAAGTGTTGGATTGCGGAAGGAAAAACAATAATATTCCCACTGCAGTCAGTACTACATTAGAAACAAACAAATTCTCTAAAAAGAAATAATTTCAAAAACAAAAAACCAATTAAAATATAAATATAAAAAAACCAAATATATTTCATATAAACATTTTTTAAATAATTACATACTATAAATTTAACTACATATTATAAATAATTACAAACATTATTATAAATGTAATCCAAAAATAATTGTCATATAAAAAAATATTTTTATTAAAAATTATTTATTAACAAAAAAAAGTATAACATACATTTTATTTAGTTACTTCCCACCATATACCCCTACAAAACTTACAACCAACACCTAAACCTTAACTTTGAAAAGCTAATTATTCACACTATTAACATAATTATTTATCTAAAGACTAATTATCAATAATTAAAAATTAATTATTATTTAAATACATTTATTTTACTTTCCACAATATACCCTCACAAAATTTAAAACACACACTTAAAATTAAATCAAAAATTAATTACACAATTATCTTAATTCAGTCTAACTTTAATAATCATTATTAAAAATATGTAAATATTAATTATTTAAATTTACTTCCCACCCTGTACCCCTATAAATCCCACAAACCACACCTAAAATTTAAAAAAATTACTTACACAATCAACATAATTAATTATCAATTAAATAATTAATATTAATTAACAATTAATTAATTAGCAATTTAATTACTTGACACCCTAAACCCCTATAAACCCCTCAACCCACACATGAAATTTAAATTTAAAAAATGTAAATGCACTATTAACATAATGAATTATCAATTAAATAAATAATATTAATTAACAAATAATCAGTAATTAATTATAATTGAATTACTTCCCACACTGTACCCCTGTAAACTCGCTACAGTACTAAAAGTAACAAAAATTACTTACATTAAATTTAATAACTACAAATATTTTTACAAATACATTAAAAAAATAAACAATAATTATACAAAAAAATTACATTATAAACATTTAAAATATATACCAAAATACATAACAATAATTAAAAATCGATATTATAAACAACTATATTATTGTAATCGATATTGGTAGCCGATTTTTTAAAAATCGATATTGCTTACCTTAAAATCGATAGTCTTGTTAATGATATTCTTGCTGATGATATTTTCATGTCACGATATTTTTGTGCAATCCGATATTTACAACTCAATATTTTGTCTCATCACCCACTGAGGAGCTGAAGTTCCTGACAGATGAATGTGTGGCCTATATTGACCAACTGTTTAGAAAAGCCTCCTTCTCTGTGCCAGAGAGCAGAAAGACCCGGATCTGGACCAGCATCCTGGAGAAGTTGAACTCCCTAGGAGTCACCCAGAGGCCCATCCCTGACAGCTGCAAAAGGTGTTATGAGCTGAGGCCCCGTACGAAGGAGAAGGTGCTTAGCAGGATCACATAGGGACGTGGAACTTGTGGAGGACTCCCAAAACACCCCTCTCCAACTCCTATGGAGACACTGATAGAGGAGACCCTGGACCAGAGAGTGTGGTAAGAGTAGGTGACATCAACACCTCCAATTCAGTAGGCACCATCATGGGTAACTCTTCTTACCTTTACTTATCTAACAAAACAGAATGTTAGTAAAACCATATATCATACACACAGAATGATTAGCTCCATTGAGATGTTTGCTGCACCCTGGCAATGCATCATAGAAGTTGTAGTACACATCATCTGCTTGCTGATCTGTGTGCTGATTACTACCCAAAACATATGCCTACAACATTAACAAGTCACAAATACATGAAACAGAGGTGCAACATCATTGTGGACAAACTATAGTAATTTATTCACACTAACTATTTACACGCATTTACACAGATCACAGCCCAGACGTGCCAGGACCCATTGCAGCTGAAGGGCCTACTGACACTGATGTGGTCATGCAGGACAAAACACCACAACCCCTCCACCCATCACCCCACTCATGAGCTCCTACTGGCAGGAGAGCAACAACCTCATTGCTGCCAGAATTTGTGGACAGTGATGGGCGGCAATCACAGATCAGAGACCCCACAACATCGGAGGCCAGGACGCACACACAGCGCAGAGGGCAAAGTTCAGCAGTCTGTAATGAGAACATCAGACAACATTTCGGATAGTGCGCCTGTGTATGGTGGGTTGAAGAGGTCCATCATCTCCGTGCAGTGCCTGCAGGCAAAACAGATACGGACAGCTAGTAAGCAGCTGCAACGTATGTCTAAGTCGCAGCAGAACTTGGAGAAAGGGCAGGAACCATTGGCGAGTGGCATTGGAGAGGGATCACCATGTGCTGAAACAGAGGCACAGGCAGTACCTGGCAAGATTGGATTTCCTTCACCCAGTCCCTCAACTGCCTGGCAGTATCCACAACGATGCTAGCAAGGCAGACTGTGAACATTCAGACTGACATGGGGCACTGCTGTCAGGATATTGCACGTGGGCTCATGCATGTGACCACATCCGTAGAGAACATCCAGACCCACAACCTCTGTATCCTCAACATCCTGCCCCCACCTGAGAGCAAAGAGGGCTCTAGTCTCAGTGCCACATCCGTTCAGGAGTCATGCAATACCAGGCATGCATGCAGACACACTTCTGGGACTGACATGTCACCAGTCCCACAGCCCAATGTTGCTAATAAAGCATCCAACTTCAGAGGCAGAAAGAAGTGGAGCACTGTACACTCAGAGGAATGAGTCTCCTTTGTTTTGTTTCACAATAGATACGTTTGTTGTTAATATACTAACAATGCTACATTCACTAGGATACACTCAATCCTTCTGTGTTACAATGTTGTTACTACCTGAATAAAAGGTGGTGTCTCAGTTAT
Source organism: Calotriton arnoldi (assembly GCA_963921515.1). Lineage (NCBI taxonomy): Eukaryota > Metazoa > Chordata > Amphibia > Caudata > Salamandridae > Calotriton > Calotriton arnoldi. The sequence continues at coordinate 36,451 of CAWUFW010017243.1, forward strand.
GCACCCAGCTTTATCATCATGTGTGATGTCTCATTATTTGATAATCTAATTTCTCTTACTTCAGTGATAGTTGTAGGTGATCTCTGTGCATTGTGCATGTTCCTCTGCTGTACGTGTACCCTCCTGCTACACCTGTAGTGGTGGTAACTCATAATCAGAGTTGGTATCTGGCTTTATGGGAATGTCGTGCAGACCCATCTTCATTGCAATATTGTGCAGTATGGCACAAGTGGCGATGATCTTGCTGCATGTATCTGGTCTGTACAGCAGTGCCCCACTGGTTTTGTGGAAACAGCAGAAGCAGGACTTTAGGATCGCAAAGTTCCGCTCAATGATGGAGCATGTTGCCCAGTGTGTTGGTTGTATTGCTTCTCACTTCTTGTCCTCAGAGTCAGGTACAGTGTGAGTAGCCAGGGTCATAAGGCATATGCACTGTCACCTTAACAGCAGGAGAACTAAAACCATTAAGTCACATTATACACACCATGCTGACCACTGTATACATTGAGTGTGCGATTCTCTTACCAAGTAGGAAACCATCACCAAATTCACCCTGTGCCAGTCGGTTGTAGATTCGACTGTGGCGGAACATGAATAAGTCATGGGTGCTGCTTGGGAATCTGGCCACAAGGTCTGTTATGATACAGGAGGCCTCACACACTACCTGCACATTGAGTGAGTATGAGATTTTTCCGTTCCTGTAGATGTAGTCAGTTGCTGAGAGGGGACATATGGCAATATGTGTGCCATCTACACAGCCAATGACTTTGGGGGACTGGGCTATCCTGTAGAACATGAGTTTGGTTTGCTGCAAGGACTGGAAGTATTGGGGAATGAGATATATTTGTTGATCTTGCTCTCCTTGATGTCACAGAACCAGTGAAAGAACCTGGAAAAGGCACTTTCTGACACCCCCCCAGGCCACTGCTATGACCCCCCTGGTAAACGTCCGATGCTAAGAGGTTTAGGAAACACAATACCTGCACATGTGGCTGTATTTCGTTGCTACTGAGTAATGGGACCTGTAGCTGAGGTCGTAACTCAGCTAATAAATCAAGTATTACCTGGCTACTCAATTTCTACCTATCAACAATCTCCTCCTCTGTCTGTTCAAACAGGGTGACCCTCACTCTAAATTTCCTCTCCTGTCTTCTCCTCTTTAACTGCCTAACTGCCAAAATCCTCATCCTCCGAGTGCCAGAAGAATACAGGGCCACCATTGTGAAATAGCTTGATGCATTTTGGGGGCCATTATATAGTTTGCAGCTGGTTACCACCTGATTTGATTCTGTGGTAATTACATTTCCTAAACGGCCATTTCACGATTAGCCGCAATTAGGAAATGCTATGTACATGCAGTTCCCGATTCACAAATAATAAATCCCTATTTGCGATTTCCTATTTTGCGAATTGCACAATGCGATTTCTACTGGTTAGAAAACACATTTTGAGATGCCTCACATGTCTTTCACCAATACCGAAAAGCTATTTTGCATTTTTTAACGGCACTAAATAGCGATTCGAACCGTTAAAAAATGCAAAATCCTTTTGTACATATGGGCACAAGAACCTATGTCCCAATTCGCGTGTTAGGTACTTGCTCTTGAGATACATTTTTCTCCTAGAGACAAATGATATGAGGTTTAAGGTTATGGAGTTCTTCCTTGATTAATGTAATTTTATTTGAAGCTCTCTTACCATTGATATTCCAGGATATGATATGAAGGTGTTGAAATTCCCTTGTCTTAGTATGATGTAGCCTGCACTTTTTCTACCTACTTTAGTTATCTTCCTAAACTTCTTGTGTTCTCTTCCATGTTTTTTTCCAATTTGTCTCACCCAAAATTTTTAGATCACTATATATTATACAAATCCTCCTTAATTGTCAACCCCTGAATCAACCCTCCTCCCTCCCTGTAAAACATCTCCCCAAATAGAGATTCAGCCAACCCTCCCCCATCTTCTATGTACAGACTGTGGATCTTTATTCTACCTATCCCTCTGTGCTTGCCCTCACTAACCACAAGGTTGGAACACCTAAGGCCCCTCAGGGCAGTACCAAATGCTGCAAAGATTTTCACAAAGACATTAAAAAACAAGGTAGGAGCAGAAAGAGAGAGAAAAGACAAAAAAAAAAACAGGAATGAAAAAAGATCCAAACACAAGTAGAGAAGGGAAAATGAAGAGAAAGAGGAAGAAGAGAAAAGAAAGACAGCGCTGAGAATAAAACCATCTACTGATTACTGTAGATGTCAATAGCTGAGTACCCCCCCTCAGGCCCCAGGAGCCTTTTAACATCATTATCTCATGATGGGAATGGGTAACAGCCTTTGCTACACGGGCTGAGTCACGCATGCCATTTCCCCGCAAGCTAAACCACGCTTGCCTTAACCATGCATATGCCTTATCCAGGCATATGCATGGTTAAGGCAGTGCACGGTTTAGCTGACCAGATGGGTGGGGAGACTGAGAGGACGCATCAGGAGATGAAGCGTCGGAACAAGAAGCAGACAGGAATGCGGACAGGTAAGTGGGGTTGGAGCCAGGTCACTTTAAAGAGTTGGGGGTCGGTTTTAGAGTCAGAGCTGGGCAGGGGGAGTCGGGGTAATTTTTGGAAGGGGCAGAGTTTTCGGTTTTGAGGCTCAGAGCAGATGGAGGGGGTTGGGGTAGTATTAAGGGCTGGGTTTGGGGGGGTTAGGCGTGAGGGTAGGTTTTAGGGCTCAGGGTGAGGAGGGTTGGGGAGTTTTTTAAAGGGGGGAAGGGTTTTAGGCATCAGGGTGGGGAAAGGGGTAGGGGTAGATTTCTAGGCCACGCGCTGGTATGTTTTAGGCCTGAGGGTGGAGTGGGTTCAGGGTAGTTTTTTTGAAGGGGACAGGGTTTTAGGCCTCAGGGTGGGGGGAGGTGAAGGGGTAGTTTTAAGGGCAGGACAGGGTAGGTTTTAGGCCTCAGGGTAGGTGAGTGAGGTAGGAGGGATAGAATTTTAGGCTTAGGGCAGGAGGGGGGTCAGGGTAGTGGCAAACTAAATTGCATGGTAAAGGCATGTGTGATAAAGGAATGCATGGTTAAGATGCATTCGTGGTTCGGGCTGCATTGTAGAGGCATGCGTGGTTTGCCATGCATGCCTCTGTCGTACAACCGATGGGAATCCATACAATTTACCACTCCAGTGGCCAATAGGAAACAAAGTCCAGGAGAGTCCCACATAGCCCAGTATATTCAGTTTTAAGGCATAGCTTGTATAACAGTGTCTTGTCCAAATGGTGAGTTATTTCTTTGCTGCTACTGTTTAAACAACTCATGTATTTTAGGTGCATCCTGGCAAACATACGAATGACCTTGAAAGGTTATTTTCAGATGAGCTTGTTCCATTAGCAAAAACATTGCCCCAATTGTTTGGAGTGCTGGGATTTGCTCATGTAGCCAGCAACAAATGCCGCCATTTCATGACTAAAGTCAGAACGTACAAAAACCTCTATGCCACAAGAGTGAATTAGAGACTGGGGACAGGCTACCTAAAAGATCCGCTGCCTAAGTTTAAAATTCCACACATTAATTAAAATTGCCTGTAGGTAGCAAGTTGCCTTATCCTTCCTCGATTGCCAGAAGGGGAAACAATGTGCTCTCTGGATAATAGAGTCCAAGTCCCAGTCACTCAATGCAGGAAAGGCTTCTCTGAAGAGATGGACAATATAACCTCTTGGATCATCTCCTCATTTCCTTCAGTACTCTGAAGTTCCCCTTTGGGATTTATTTCCACGTCCTCTATTTTAGAGGTGAGTCCATCCAACTGAACATCATGCTTCTGAACTGCTGCCTTGTCTCTGGCAGTTTCCTGAAGATCATCTTGACGTGTCTGCAAACCTCTGAGTCAGGAATGCATTATGAAAATTTGTCTCTACAACTTTCTCAGCATCATATGTGTTTTCAAATGTGCTATTTTCAGGGAGCGAGAATCCTTTTTCTACTCCTCCCTATGAAGCTGAAGAAGCTCTTAAATGGACGCTAATGTGGGAGTGGATGTGGAGATTAAGGCATTTCCGCTGGTACTGAAGGTGAAGAGCCATACCCAGTACATGCCTAGATTCACCTGCCACACTTGATCCAGGGCGGAGGGAGGTAATGGTGTTTGCAAACGAAGAGAGGGATTAGTTGGCGTGAGTTTCAAACCCTCTGGATCCCTTAACATCCCTTCTTCTTCTTTAGATCAGGCGGGATCCAACTACCCCTGCACAAAGACCTTATTGACCAGTTCTTCCACCGGAATTGCTGTAAGACACCTGGTCTTGGTGTCTTTTGTTTTGCTCCTAATAGTTCCTTTGAATGTATGACAGAATATCGACGGACAGAAAATCGACCTGCAAAAATATCGACACAGAAATATAGAAGTCAAAAATATCGAAGTCCAATCTACATAAAGGTAAGTTCAAAAATATCGAAAAGAAATATAGTTGTCAAAAATATCGAAGTTAAAAATATCGTTTTTTAAAATGTTTTAATAATAATGTAAAATTAAGTAAATAATACATATAATTAAAATAAATATAGTTAAAAATATTAAAAGATATTTAAAAATAATAACTAAGGGGCACATTACGATACCCGGCGTAAAAATCCGCCAGGCATGGAAGCGGCAAAAATCCGCCCGCACACACCGCCTGAACACCGACCACGCCATTATGAGTACACAACTGAAACCGCCATCGGCGGAAAAATCATACAAAATACCGCCCGCCATCGTCCGAGTCGGAGTCAAACCGCCCGCCACGGACGGAAACACGCACGACAACACAAAACCGCCCGCCCTCACGGCCGACACACCGCACGTGAAATTACGATCGCACCGCCATGAGCGCGGAAAAACAACAAAAATACCGCCCGCCAGCGCAAACAACGCCGATGAGAATCGACACGGCAGAAGCCATGGCGCCCACGTACCTGCACAGAAACCATCCGCACACAAAACCAATAGCACACAACATGGCCAACAAGTCCACACAGCAAGGCACGCACAAATACACAAGCACAGTACACATCCCGAAAACACCCCCGGACAAACAAAAAATACAAAGGCCAGAACCCCAGACACAACACACCTGAAAACAACAGACCATGAGGACACACCCACATAGGTGAGTACAAAAGCAGCACTCCCACAGACCACAACCCCTTGCTACATTGCAAACCAGAGAGGAGAGGAGAGGACACAGTGACACAGCAAGGACAGCAGCACACCACAGAAACGCACACATCACAACCACCACCACCACCACCACCACCAAACACCGGCACCACAAACCCCCTGCACATTACACAACACACACCGCACCACCACCACAAACACCATGGCACCACAAAGGATGCCCAAGTTCACGCCCATGGAGCTGACGGTCATGGTCGACGAGATCATCAAGGTGTACCCACAAATCTATGGGAACATGGTCCAGCACACACCACTAGCCACCAGAAACAGAATGTGGACCCGGATCGTAGACCAGGTCAATGCAGTCGGGACCCTGCCCAGGAACAGAACCGAGATAAACAAACGTTGGAATGACGTAAAGAGCCTGGTCAAGAAGAAGGAGGGCAAAAACAGAGAGCTGGCTGCCGTCACTGGCGGAGGGAATCCCGCGCTCTTTAAGACCTTCAAAGCGTGGGAGGAGAAGGTGCGAGTCGTAATACATCCGGAGATCCTCGCCGGATTAGCAGGGGGAGTGGAGGCTGGTAAGTACAAACTAATGTATACCAGCACACCGCTATGTACACACATGCGCAACCACCATGCCACAGCTCCCAGGGACAAACACCCCCATGTCCAGCACACAATACACAACACATCACACGCACATGCAACAGACACTACCACACACAGGCCAAACCGAACAACTGTAAGATGCGTGGGGACATGTGTACACTAAGCCAGCCACGTAACCACCAACAGGTCCACAAATATGCCAGAAGCGCCACAACGAGCACCCACCACACCCATGTGTCCGCCACAGCTGCACCAACTGACAAGTAACAGGTAAGTGGCAGGAACACAAAGTGCAGTGGGTCGGAGGGGGACAGCTGAAGTACAACACCCACCAGGCCCCCACTCCCACAGACCAGCAAGGTGGAGCACTCCCCACACCCATGTGTCAGGCACAGCTGCACCAACCGACAAGTAACAGGTAAGTGGCAGGAACACAAAGTGCAGTGGGTCGGAGGGGGACAGCTGAAGTACAACACCCACCAGGCCCCCACTCCCACAGACCAGCAAGGTGGAGCACTCCCCACACCCATGTGTCAGGCACAGCTGCACCAACCGACAAGTAACAGGTAAGTGGCAGGAACACAAAGTGCAGTGGGTGGGACGGTGGACAGCCCAAGTACAACACACACCAGGCCCCAGTCCCACAGCACAGCAAGGAGGAGCATCCCCCACACCCCACACCCACGTGTCAGCCACCGCAGTGCACAACGACAGCCGAAAGGCAGACATCACGGTCCACAGCAATCGGTGTCAGTGGGTGTACAGCCACCCCCACGACCCACTACACCCCCCACCCCCACAGACCTGCAACATGGAGCACCCCCGCTAAGAGCCATGTGGCATCCAGTACAGTGCACGCACGAACAACTTGCAGGTGGGAAACTGGACAGGGCTGGATTACTGGAGGCATGAGGACCATAACACCACCAACACATGGGACATGTCACGTAGCACACGGACACGCAGCACCGCCCACCGTCACGAACAAGTGAACAATGTGCACACGGACATGAACAGCAGACTCACACCCCACATGACCCATCACAGACATAGCAACACCCAAGGAGCCACGTCTGCATGCACAAGCCACACAGAATATAGTCCCACACGGCAGCCACTGTGCAACTCATCACACACAACCGAAACACCATTGAAGTCCTGTCCATGTAGCCCCTACTGCCTGTCAACCACACACCCCACAACTACGCCTATGTAAGACAAACAACACTAGACGCAACAGAGCGGAACAACAGAAATGCACACGAACACCACTGAACCCATCAAACACACAGACACACCATGCACATACAACATACCATCCATCCCATCCGTCAGCCCCAGTCTCATGAAAGGCATGTCATCCGCACAGCTGCCACACATACAGCAGTCACGCTAAGACACATGCCCATGACCAACCATGTGCCAGAAGTCAATGAAGCGCACGACACACTGTGAGCAACAACACACAACATGGGCCACACCCCCCGAGCACTGCAGTGATGCACATGGCACAGGGCAGCACGCACACCAAGGAGATGGGACAACTGCAATACGTTGGCTGGCACACAACTATCACTCACTCATAACGATGCGTCCAATGCCATGTCCAGTAACCACAACAGACAGCAAATATGCAGGGCATGTCAGGCATGCACACACCTCAGACCATGCACTGTCATGCTGCCACAACACATGTCACGTTCGGCACCCATGGCTCACAGCATGTACCCCAAAAGCATATACCCTCCCAAATGCGAATCTGGGGCATGGCCCCCATGTTGCCATATGCGTTCCTAAGCGTTCCATTTGAACTCCAAAAGCAAAGTACAAACCAGACCCAGGATGGGCCAGGAGCCCGCATACACCAGAGTCACAATGAGTAGGGGCAAAGCAACACACCCATCGGCATGGCCAATCCGTCCCATGCCACATGTGCACAGCACACAGTCCCATTGCCTAGCACACACACCTACAGATGCCACAGCCACACACTCGCCTCCGGGAAACCCATGTACGAGATTGCACGAACTGCCAATGTCAGACGACTAATACATACTTCGCCAGGTGCAACACAATAACAAATCTCATTCTCTCCACAGGTGACGAACTGCTGGACGCTGGGGATGGAGACAGCAGCCAGCACAGCCAGCCTACAAGCCCCCAACGAGGACACACGGATCTGGAGGATCTGTCCACCTCTTCGGACACGGACCACCAAGCTGGCCCATCTGGCGTGGCAGGGCCCAGCCGCTCCCCAGGACCCTCCTACCCACCAACCCATCATCCAGGGATGCTGAACAGTCCCAGTCCCCTGCTGCCACTGTCGTTGCGGCCACACCCACGGTCATTGCGGCCACTACCACTGCCGCAACCGCCACCATCGCCGCACCGACCACCACCGCCTCCACCACCACCACGTCTCGCTGGCACCAGCCCCAGCGCAGGTGGTGGCCCGGCCGACTGGATCCACCCTGGGAGCCACAGCGAGGACCGTGGTGAGCAATGTGGCTAGTGGGCAGGCCGGTGGCAGCAGGACTGGTAGGAGGAGCAGGGTCAGGGAAACGCCAGCCTCCCCTGGGAGCCATGCCCTGCCTCAAATGGACAGAGTCCTTGGGGCCTATGAAGAGGCCCAAGGACAATGGGCCAGGTCTGCTACTGACACGCGGGAGGTGCTGGGGGTGCTGAGGTCCATGGACGCCCATATGGGCCAATTCGTGTCCCGTATGGACCAACTCGTGGACCTCATGGGCCAGCTGGTGGTGGCGGTGGGGTCACAGGCAAGGCCAGCAACACCACCTCCGCCACCACCTGCTAGGGCGCAGGCTCGGGCAGCAGTGTCCACTTCCCCTGCGTCCACAGCCAGTGAGCACACCTCACCCACCACCAGCAGGTCGCCACCACACACCCCCTCCCAAACGTGGAAGGGGCCGTCCGAAGAGGAAACAGATCTCCCGGGAGGACTTCGCACGCTCCAGTCGCAAGTGAGGCAGCCAGCCAGCCTTCCGCCAGCCTTCCTTGACCAGCCACTGCATTGACTTGCTCTACGATCCCACTCCACACAGCCATCTGGATGGCATGTGTGTGTTGGACTATGGACATAGAACCAGTGGGTACACCCTGATCATCACGCAGCCATGACCGACAGCTCATTGTCACTGCACGCACCACTTTTGTCATCACCTTACACACAATCACATGTCACAGTTTGTAATAAATGCACCTTTTTCACTAACTGCTGTTTGTGCCCTGTGTCTTATTTGTACGGAATACAACGGCCACCTTGGGCGGAAAGGCACCTGATGCGTGGCATGGCATTTGAATCCGGAGGACCTGTAGGGACCTAGGGGTGGGAGACAGAACAGGAGCACATTCAATGAGTGTGTCACACACCCATCACACAGTACATGTCAACAACTACAAGCAATGTACACACATCGCACAGAGCAATAGGGCACAATGCCACAGCCACCAACAGTGGCATACTACCCTGGCCATGGAGCGTTGACACACTGCACGCAGTGAACATACGGCCACCCTGACACAGCACACACACACCTGCATAGATACAGACACATCATCCGTCGTACATGGACACTCACCGTCAAGTGAAGTAGCGGGCGATGAGCTGCTGGCGCACATTCCCAGCTTCCTCCTCTCCGCTGTCCACCTCACTCGAGCTGTCCTGGTCTGCGGGCTGGGGCCCTGGTTGATCTCCGTCATCCACAATGAGGGGGATCTGCTTCCGAATGGCCAGATTGTGCAGCATGCAGCACGCCACCACTATCTGGCACACCTTCTGTGGGGAGTACGCCAGTGCACCCTCGGTGCGGTCCAGGCACCTGAACCTGGACTTGAGGAGGCCAAAGGTACGCTCGACCACACGTCTGGTCCTCCCATGTGCCTCATTGTATCGATCGTCTGCTGGGGTGCGAGGATTCCTCAATGGACTGAGCAGCCATGCCCCATTCGGATACGCAGAGTCACCTGGGTGTGAGGGACACAGAGAACCGTTGCTATTCCAACTGGACAGGGGACAGCATCGCACAACCAGCACGCTACACCACTCCACATACTCACCGACAATACAGCCACGATCCTGTTGCAGATTGGCCATCAGTCGTGGCAAGATGCTGTTGCGCATTATGTGTGCGTCATGGGCCGAGCCTGGAAACTTGGCACACACGTGGGTGATCACCATGTCCGCAAGGCACACCACTTGCACATTCAGGGAGTGCGTGTGCTTCCTGTTGCGGTACAGGTGCTCAGTGGCCTGTGGTGGAACAAGGCCAACATGAGTGCAGTCAATGGCTCCCACGACGTGTGGGATTCTGCCAAGGGCATAGAATGCACCCTTCACTGCCGCCAATTCACGAGTCCTGGGGAATCTGATGTACCTGTTCCGGTACAGCATCATGGCTGCCAGTACATCCCTCAGCACCTTGCTGAACATGGGCTGGGACATCCCTCCTCCACTGCCCACTGTGTGCTGGAATGACCCAGTGGCGAAGAAATGCATGGCGGCCATCACCTTAGCCGTGGGGGTGACAGCAGTCGGATACACCCTGCGGGGACGGAGATGGGGCTCTAACATGGCACACAGTCGATGCAGAGTTGGCCTGTCCAGCCGAAACTTCCTGATTACCTCTGTATCGTCCATGTCCGCCAGCAATTGGTATGGGCGGTCAATGTTCGGTCTCCGCCTGGGGTAAATGGCAGAGGACACATGTCAAAGCAACACGGCACATAGCAATTTCGCATACACATCACTGACATGACTGAGCAAGCACATGAGCCACAGCCCAGCTGTCAAGCTGGGACGGCACGGCCACGATACACTTACACAGGTCTCCCAACAATGGCAATGGCAAGTGAGACATACCACTGCCATGTGCATGCACATGGGGATCTAGGCCCCAATGACTTGCGGGGCGTGCTGATGGGGACTGACTGCATATTCGCTAGCGGCAACGCCACGGCAACATGAGTGTCTGCTGAGCATGGTACTGCTTCCGAGGCTGGATGAGTATGGCACACGACGACGACGATGTGGGCACGGGCTGAGCGGCCAATACAAGTGGGACCTGTGGCACGAGGGGATATGAGACAGTAGTAGGTGTCAGCACTGCACCCTATGTACAGCACTGTACGGATCACAGCTCCCGAAACATTGACTGGTGTCCACATTGACAGCCCCATGCCAAGACGGCTGTGTGCTTGCAGTCACACGTCACAGGTGAGAGGTTACATTGCACGTGCCAGGTGGCAGTCGTACATAGTGGGAGCTGGCATGTGTGTGCATGTGTCTCCTGTTCAGGATCCACCAGATGGGCGCTGACTCTGTACTGACCATTGGACACAGCATGTTCCGTGGAAGGCTTGTGTGTGTGGGATGGTGGCACTGGATGTGCCTCCGTTGGGGGGGCCATGCACAGGGCGGGTACGTCGATGATTGCGCATTGTTGGTCACGGTGGGTGCACCAGCTAAGATGTGTTGCCCTGTGTTCAATTCCTATGTCCGCATGATGATGGACTGTGGATGTGGGCAGACTACACATTGGTCGATGTGCTGTCTATATGCATGTGCCTTCACACCAGGCACAGCTGCCCCTGCACATGTGACCCCTGCTGGACTCGCTGCTGGGTCTGTGGAGCTGATGCACCTTCTGCGCGTGGGGCGGACAGCTCTCCTCACTTCCCTCATTGCGCATGTCATGTCTTTGCCGCAGGTGACATGGATCATGGAGGGCCCACATGTACGCGTGGGTAGGCTACACATGATTGTTCACTGGTCGCCACCCCCAGTCAGTGTTTCGAATGGGAAGGTTGTCGTGCTGGTGGTATGTTCGATGTGGCGGATGGGCGGGCCTAGGTGCGGGCTTACATTCCGGACATGGGGGGTAGTTGGATTGGCGACTAGTTGCAGTACACACGGGACACGTCTCTTCCTTTCCACATCTGGGTCATCCCTTGTACTAACTGACAGTGATACAGTCATCTTCGCCCCAGCCCTCATGTCCTCCCCTCGCCCCCCAATATGCATGCTCACCTGCGAGGCTAGCGCTTGCACAGGCAGCCCCAAGCTTGCACCAGAGAGGGCAAGGAGTGCATGTGTGGGTCCAGTTGCACGAGTGGGCTGTCTCAGGGTATGATGTGTGGCGGGACGCCGCCCACCTGCGTGGTGCCCCAAATGGAGACCCGGCCTGCATGGACTATGCATCACAGTCTTCGCCTTCCGGATCCGCCACCTGCGACACCCAGTGGCTGTGGCTACCCTTGCGGCCAGGCCGCGTCCGTCTGCGGCTGATGGCCCACACATTCACTCTTTGGCCTCTCTGGGGAGGGCTCGGGGGTGGTGGCGCACGCGCTTGCACTTAGTCGCAATGGCATGTGGCGTGGTTGGTATGATGGGCAATGGATGGGATGGTGCGAGCCACCTCCCGTGACGTCAGTGCTGCTCGTGCTGTGGTGCGTCCCCCTACACTTCCATTTGACTTTTTGCCATGCTGGACGTTGAGGTTCTATTGCCTGCGTGATATGAGCAGGAGGAGCGCGAGGAGACCTCTCACACACCATGCTCCACTGCCATCCCGTGCCCTGTATCGCCTGTGCGGATTGACTATGTTGGGGTTACACCTGGTCGACTGGGGCTGTGTGTGCCTTGTCAAGGGGCATGGCGGGCGCACAACAGGATCCAGCTCGTCCACAGAGGGTGGGCTGAGGTGCGCCTGGTACCGCTTGTACGTGTGCCCGGCTGCTGTGCACACACGTGTTCACTCCCCCGACAGGTGTCCTCTCACAATGCCCAGGGAAGCGGTGGTGTACTGTTCATGAGCCCTCCCAACACAGCGTGCTCCAACTTGGCATGTGCGCATCTACCCGTCGCACCCACCCACCTGAGCACTGCGTCCATACGACTTCACACGACACATGTGTGTCTTCCACAGTAGTGCTACTCATTTGCGTTGACATCCAATACCAGTGGACTACATGGTCATGTCACGACTGCCGTGTACTTCACATACTCTCATCCTCTCTCATTCGTACTTGTGAAATGAGTCAGCGGAGACAGTTCTGGTTTCAAACATTATATTGAGTCTTCTGTCCTCTGTGATGCAGTATAGTGGACACTACTGGCAGCGGAATACATATTGAGGATATACTGAGCATGATTACAAATGGGATAGGGTGTGGGGTTACATCTGCTTGGCCAAGGCTGTGCTAATGTACATTTACGTATAGCTGCGGAGCTGCGGACTTTGACACAGACGGTATACATGTAGCCTACCAGACCGCTCGGCATCATGGGCACAGTCCATCTCAGTTCCATGTGACAGGTTTGCTGCGGTTGTTCCTCATGCACGCGTGCATGTGAGATGACATCAGGGCATGTGCTTGCGTGCATGCAGCGGCGTGCCACTTGTTGTTGCACTGTGGTGGTTACTGGACATGTCACAGTCACTGGGGTCGTGTTGTTGTTGTATGCACTTGTCGTCCATGCAAAGGTCCTGGTATGGGATTCCCGGGGCGGGGGTGGAGGGGTGCAGCACCCACAGACTCCAGGCGACCTATTCATGTCCACTGAGCGGTGTGTGTGTCCATGTGCGCTGGATCCATGTCGTGTCCTGGTTGTTCGTGCAGTTCCGTCCATGTGGGTGCGATGCACAGAGCCCATGCCACTGCCTCCCACGATGCATGCGGTGTTCCTGGATGTGATGGGGAACAGTGTGCATGTCCCGGTCATATCCGATGTCATGGCGATGTCGTTGATGGTGTGGTTACAGTTGCCGGTCGTTTGGTATGGCTGTTGTGGTGGTGACTGGCCAGTCCGTGCGGAAGCTGAGCATGGGTGCGGGGTTGGACTTCATAGGTCACTCGGGGAACCTGCGTTGTGGTCCGACGTATTTACAGGTTGTCAGGTATGCGATGCCGTCCAGCAGGGCTTCCATGTCATTGGTGGTGTACATGTTTGCCAGCCAATGAAGCGGATGGTGGCTGTCAAGGTGTTGTTCGTAGGTTGTCCCTTGGAGGACCATGATGGGGCATGCTGGGTGACATTCGATGTAGCTGTTCTCGATGATCCGTCGTGTGGAGGCACAGTGGTTCCATTTCAGTGCGCGTGCGATGTTGGCCACATACGCCATGCCCCCATAGGCAGAGCAGGCCCTGTCGTGTGCGTCCAGAGGGAGGAGTAGTGGTAGCAGGTCCGCCTTCAGACATGCCGGGTTGGAGAGGCATATCTCGACGGGATGCTGGTAGGGACACCTCCGACAGTAGAAGACGGGCATGACGCAGCTGAACAATGTGATGCGGTAAGTCAGTCGGTAACTTACGTTCAGCAGGGACAGGAGATCGCATCCCAATGTATGTATCGTGCTGGTTTGGTACAGCTTGAGCTCTTCGGCGTAGTTGGGCAGGTGTGTTGCGGTTGCCATTTCGCAGCGGTGCGTTGTGGTGGCGTGCTCCGGCTGTGTGTGCAGTCTGCAATGTGCACACTCCGGGGTTGTTGTGAGCTCTGTGTAGTCGTGGGGAGACAGGACTTGTGTTCTGTTGGCTTGTTTGGAGGACACGGGCCCTCTTCCCACATGCTTCTCAGACAGTTCAAGGTCAGTGCTGTGTGACTCCTTCCAATTAACTTGCATGTGGCCGACATGGGGGAGTGTTTTCTTCTTTCTTCCCCGTCCGTTGTGTGCTTCTGTGATATGCGCTATCTGCCCTGTGGTCGGCCTCCTCGGCAAGCCTGTGTTGGTCTATTCTTGGACAATGGCTGTATTCACCGGCTTCTGTCGTAGGGCTGTGGTTTCGGTGTTGGAATGGAAGGTCATTCAGTGCTGTCTGCTCTCCCTTGTGTGGGCGGCAGCCTGCCTTTCCGCTCTGCGTTGGGCCTTGTGTGTGGATGTAATTCTTGGGCCACCTGTTGTCGGTCCCCGGGCTCTTTGGTGTTCCGTTTCATGTGTCTTGTTCATATGTGCAGGGTGGTATGGGTTTTTCAGTGTGGTACTGGCGTTCCTCTTCCCGAAGGGGCCCTGCTTCTCCTAGTTGGTGTTGCCGCCGCTGTGTGCTTCGCCATGTTTGTTACACTGGGGTGTGTCCTGCTGTTGCGTGACTTGACTGACATGTGTGCGTCGGTTGTGTGGCGTTGGGTGTTGTCCGTGAATTGGGCGTTGGGGACATGTCTGTGGCCGGCCTGTCACGTGTCATGTGCGTTCGGGGTGGGGCTGGTGTGTGTGCTGCTTGGTTGTGTCCCTGTGTCTGTGTGCGACGCATGCATGGCGCTGCGGTTGGCCTCTGCGTTGTGCGCATGTGTGGCGGCGTCATCGGCGCTTTGGGGCCGTGACGGGGTGGTTGGTTCCTAGTCCCAGGTGGTGTGTACACATGTGTTCCGCGATGTTAGGATTTGGCCTGTGTGTCATATGTGGATGCAATGGTGGATGTGTAGTGTGCACGCGCTGGTGGGGGTTGTCCGCTTTATCCGCCCTTGCACTGTGTGCGCTGTTTGCGTGCACTTGTTGTGTGTGTGCCTACCTGCGTCTCCGCGGTACGTTGCGTCCTTGGTGGTGCATCAGCAGAAGCATGGGAAGGGCCTGCAGTGCTGGATTCTTGCCCGGGGTGCCGCTTCTTCGTTGTCCGTGCTCTGCGTCCGTGTTTCCGCCTCTCTTTCACGTGCGGTGTCTCTTTGCCGTGGGAGCCGTTTGTTTGCGGCATCGTAATTTATGCGCCGGGCGGGACGTGTTTCGCCGGACGGTGTGTGTCAGTTGTGCTGCGCCGCTACGTGTGCGGGCGCACTTTGATGGCGGACGGTGTTGCTGGCTTGCCGGCGGTGTTTGGCCTGCTTTTCGCATCGTAATTTGGCGGGCGTGTGGGCTGCGGCATGCGGGCGGTAACTGGTGGTTTTTGCATCCGCCAGCACGGCGGTTGTGCTTCCGCCCGCCATCGTAATGGGCCCCTTATACATTAAATGTTAAAATAAATTAAACATATACATATAAATTAATATATATACTTACTCCACATACTGCAACAGTAGAGAAATTGTTGGATAGCGTAGGGGTAAAAATTACTATTCCCACTCCAGTGAGTGCAACAGTATGGAAAGTGTTGGATAGCGTAGGGGTAAAAATTACTATTCCCACTCCAGAGAGTGCAACAGTAGGGAATGCACTGGATAGCGTAGGGGTAAAAATTACTATTCCCACTCCAGAGAGTGCAACAGTAGGGGAAGCGCTGGATAGCGTAGGGGTAAAAATTACTATTCCCACTCCAATGAGTGCAACAGTAGGGAACGGGTTGGATAGCGTAGGGGTAAAATTACTATTCCCACTCCAGAGAGTGCAACAGTAGGGAAAGCGCTGGATAGCGTAGGGGTAAAATTACTATTCCCACTCCAGTGAGTGCAACAGTAGGGAAAGCGCTGGATAGCGTAGGGGTAAAAATTACTATTCCCACTCCAGAGAGTGCAACAGTAGGGAAAGCGTTGGATAGCGTAGGGGTAAAAATTACTATTCCCACTCCAGAGAGTGCAATAGTAGGGAAAGCGCTGGATAGCGTAGGGGTAAAAATTACTATTCCCACTCCAGTAAGTGCAACAGTAGGGAAAGCGCTGGATAGCGTAGGGGTAAAATTACTATTCCCACTCCAGAGAGTGCAACAGTAGGGAAAGCGCTGGATAGCGTAGGGGTAAAAATTACTATTCCCACTCCAGTGAGTGCAACAGTAGGGAAAGCGTTGGACAACGTAGATGTTAAAAATAACATACTTATAAATGAAATAAATATTGTAATTAAATAATGATTGATTAATAAATGTAGAAAAAAAAACCTACAAATATATCAAAAATAATAATTACTTTAATAATATTAAATACTTCCCACCCTATTCCCCAATAAACACACAACACACTCCACATAAAATTTCACACAATTAAATTAATTTTCAATTAATCAATTAATAAAAATTAATTTACAATTAATAATTAAATAAAAAATGTCAATAACATTAAATAATATGTAATAAAAATTAATAACCAATTAATAATTAATTAACAAACTAATTAATTAGCAATACCAATAAATAATATTTAATAAAAAGTAAGAACCAATTAATAATTAATTAACAAATAATAATAATTATTAATACCAATAAATGATATTTAATAAAAAGTAAAAACTAAGTAATAATTAATTAACAAAAATATCAATACCAATAAATAATATTTAATACAAATTAATAACCAATTAAAAATTTATTAACAAAGAAATTAATTATCAATACTCAATTTTTCTTAATTAATCACTTAATTACAAATAATTTACTTACCACCCTATTCCCCTAAAAACACACAACCCACTCCAATAATAAATTAATACAAATAAAAGAATTATCAATTAATAATAATTAATTACCAATTAATAATTAATTAACAATAAATTAATTATTAATAACAATAATTAAAAATTAATAAATACTTAATAAAAATTAAATTAGTTCCCACCCTATTCCCCTATAAACCCACAATCCGCTACAGAAATAAAACACAAAATTTTATTAAAATAAATTAATAATTCCTAAAAATTATTAATTGATTTACTATAATTAAATTACTTCCCACCCTATTCCCCTATAAACCCACAACCCGCTACGGTACTAAAACGCAAAATTTACTTTAAATAAATTACTAATTTCTAAAAAATTTATACATATATTTAAAAAAACAGTAAAATACTTAACAAAAAATATAGAACACATACATATTAAATACATACTAAAATACATAACACTCATATAAATATCGATATTATTAACATCGATAATTTAACTATCGATATTACTAACATCGATATTTGCAACATCGATATTTCTTACCTTAACTTCGATATTCTGGTTGTAGATATTCTTGACTTCGATATTTTGTCCCTACGATATTTAAAACTCAATATAACTGTGCTTCGATATTTAAAAATCGATATTTTGACTGTCCACCAGTTCCTTTTCCCTTGGCACCAACTTCTATCACAGAACTTTGTTGCAGTTTTTCACTGCCACCCTCACCGTCCTCACCTGAGAAAGACTCTGAATCTTCTACATCAGATAGGCTGCCCACCTCTGAAAGTGAATAAAAGGCCTCATTAGTTTCCCTTATGTCAGAGCCTACCTGAGTTTTTGCAGGAAACTCCATGGGGATCCCAATGCTCTTCTCTCTGTCTTTTATCTGTGTGTCCTTCCTGTGCTGCCTGATTGTTATACTCTTCACGGAACACTGATCTCTGTGTCCTCTTTCCAAGCAAGTCTCACCCCCTCTGATAGCAATTTCTAGGCCATTGTTACAAATAAGAACCCTGCTACCCTTATTACGGGGTTGATGTCAAACGTATTACATGCATCCTTCCTGTTGGCTTCACCCCTCTCGGGCTCAGGTGCAATCGCAGTCACAAGTGCAGGCACAGTAATGGACACAGAATGGGTTAATTGATGGAGACCTCAGTACCCCCAGCTATTCGAACTACTTATCTGACAAAGTGATGTTTCAGCCCTTCCAAGCCCACTACTTGTAAAATATTATTAGGGTATATATATTTCTCCATGATTTTCTGGGACAGGACTGGCAAAGTAATACCCAATGCCGGTATCTGAGACATGCTGGGGCCCTGTACCAACATCATCCACTTGGAGCACATCCAAAGGGGGTATAAGCTGAGCAGATCAAACTGACTCTCTTCGGAGGTATTGGAGGTAATCAACCTCTCGGTTCCAAATCTTCTCCCCCCAGTACTATCGGTGAGTGGGGGGTTGCATTACAGAAGACACTTGACCAGTGCTCCCCATGCCGCCATCAGCGGCATGGGGGCATCAGCCACCCTAAAAATGCCAGAAACAACTTGAAGTATAAGCTGGTTGTACCCCAGGCAGCAGGCAAAGGCACTGGGCTATATCTCTGTCTCAAAGCCAGATGCTGTCTCCCCAAGCTACAAAAAGGAGACATGCACTGACACTGACACCAGTCAGTCTCACTCCACCATAGTGGGGATGACTCCTCCCACGCACCAGCAAGGAGGGCAAATATCTGTGTCGCCACTGATTCTATTCCCGTCTCGTGAGTCAAGAGAAAGGCACCGTTGTTCGGTAACTCAAAATCACCAAACTGCCCTGGATATCACAGCAGAGGGAAGAGCCAAGCAAATGCATCCAAAAGAAGAATCCTCATGGAATTCAGCTCAAGAACCAAAAAACTGAAACAACAATGAGGAACAAGTGGGATCTGCATGTGCCAAAAAAATAGGGAAGAAATAAATGGCTATGTATCTTCTTCACAAGGTCACCTAATGTATATATGATTCAAAAAGGAACTGCCATGAATAGAAAGGTTCAAATTTCATCCTGGATTGTTCACTTCAGTACGGTTCACCGGCTAATCCATCATTTTAGCATGAGTAGATCATAGGCTTATGCCTTTTTTCTCAGAATCATTGTGTTTGCTAAACACTCTGCTACTTTATCACCAGCTGTCATAAACAATACCTCTAGCTGACCGAGGAACACTTCTCTGGGTGGTTGTGACTGCATAACCATCAGCATAGACCATGCTGCAGTGATGCCTAGCTACATACTGGGTACAGCATCCAGCAACATTCCATTGAGTGTATGGTGTGAGCACAGTCTCCCTCTGACCAGGTGCCACCTCTGGAAAGCCCTAAGCTCTAATATGACAGCATATCCCCCTTCAGAATATCCAGGTTTAACAGGATGCTTTTGAAAGAAACAGAGAGCCACCATGGAAGCATGAACAGGAGAAGTATCTTTTCACATTTGCTGCCTAGAGTGATTGTCTTTACAGTTAACCAATGATTGAAGATGGCCTATGAAAATCATACAGCTAGAAATTTCTCAAACCTTATATTATGGTATTCTTTGTACCATAAGAGGTTGTGTTTCAGATGAAAGCAAATGATAAAAACCTCGAACATATGGGAACAAATAAGTTAAATCAAATACAGAATTAATCTCCCAAGAGTGAGACAAATTCAGGCAGAAGGCCACAGGATTGATATAATGAGTGATAAAAAATGGGCCAAAAAATTGTGGTTTCATTTTTTGGGCAATGTGTGAACAGAAAAGGTGAGGAGACAGCTAAACTTTATCCTGTGGAACAAAAAGAGAATCCATATATCTTGACTACGCATTTTTCTTCATCTTGAACTGTAAACAGTATAACATTTTATAGACAAGTTTTGTTGATTCTTTTTGTGGCTTTATATAGCACTAATTTGACCCAAGGCCAGAAGACAGCTTTACATGAGAGCCAGACGTTATAATTGTTTTTGTTTTTAGGCATAGGGGGATTAACTGATTTGATGATTGATCTTAATCTCAGGATGTTGAGTCAAGGCTGTGACTTGAACATTCTTACCCAGTTTCAAAGTCAGCAGGTCTATCTGTTAGGCCACCCTTTGTGTAACTGATTCACACAATCCAAGAGTCAATCCAAGGAGGAGAAGAAAATTCCTGAATGAAAACATTTCATATAATAAAAAGTGATACCTTGCAAACATTATGAATAGTATTATTGTAGGAAAAATCTGAAGTGGGTAAATAGAAAATCCAAGTACCTTGACTAGCATTATAGTAACAGTGCATTTAATGTTGCAAACATGATTGGTTTACTTTGCATTGTTATTTGACTGAGGATGTTTTTATATGTTTTTATCTGTTTGCTTTTGTGATTTTACAAGACTAAAATCGAATAAAGCTCTTTTTGATTGATTGATTGATTGACTGAGGATGATAACCAGAAAAAAAAGGTACTTCAGTTCCTAAGACCTTACATCGGCTTGCTTTCTTTGGCCATTTGATAGAGAATGATAGCCAGAGGAAAACGCTTATTCAGTTCCTAGAAACCTTCATAGAACCTATCGAAAACTATAAAGATATTGAGTACTGCGGTCAAAAATAGTGGCTTGAGGTTACCCATAAAGACAGAAAAGGCTTCTGCTGAGGATAACTTGGTCAAAGGAGCAAAATAAGAAATGTTTGTAAAAGTATCCACAGTAATCATTATTGCTCAAGATCCAGCAGAATGTGAAAGACATGTTATAAAGTCTGTAGAGAGTGTCTGTCAAGGCTCAGGAGCCACATGTAGTGGTTGTAAATATCCACAAGAATTAGAGTGTATTGCCTGTGTTTGTCAACAATCAAACAGATAAAAACATATTCTTGGATATCAGAATGAACAGTTAGACACCAAAAATGGCAATACCAGCTCCTGGGTACCATTACATTTTCATTGAGGAGAAAATACAGAAATGTGACAGGTTTCATTACACCCAATTGTACTTCTTTAGTCAAACTAAAATGGCTTGTTGTCCGAAATATAAATAATTGTGTAGAACTGAAGGAGTCTTGAGATGGAGGTCAACTAATCCCATCAGACACATATGCTCTTCAGCTATTTTAATTCTGTCTAAAAAAGTCTGAATCACTCGATGTGAAGGAACAACAGGTTGGTCATAAGTAAGAGAAATCTCAGGATAATAACAGGATAGAGGGTCAGTCAAACATATAATCTAATATATTGTAAACTTGCAAAAAGAAAGCTCACCTAGCTTTTCGACTATTCTTATGCTGAGGATTTGACAAACACTCCAAATTCCCCTGATCAGTTCAAATTGATAATGGTTCTCTAGTGTCTATCAAAAGTGGTTTCTATTTAGCACAAGCCCTCTTCATTGTTACATGTCTTCAAATTTGAATTGAGTAATTCCATTCAGAATCTGAGAAAAGGCAGGATAGTTAATTGACAGAATGTTGCAACCCATCATTGCCATGTCTTTTTATCTAAACATCCCTAACAAGTTTTTCAGAGGAATCTGTTTGCACAATGAACTTCTTTGAAGTGTCAAAATGGCACCAATTGGTGCTTGAGTAAGCATCCTGCAACGGGCCTGATTATAAGTAAAGGTGCTATTTATCAAACACGGCATATAACGATACCCTGTGTTTCGTTATTTATCGGGTGTGATAATAGCACCTATTACGAGTTATTAGGGAATAATATGCAGATTTTCGTGTTTTACGCACCAAAACCAGCATGGTATGGCAAATATTGCTAACATTTCCTCAGTTTAATTTCGTCAGTTTTGACCGGCTGAAATTTCCTGAATCTTGGGTTATTTAACACATCAGATAGTTCTCGGATGCATTAAATAAAACCAAACTCGTAATTATGTCTGGTGCATAAACAAGGGTTTGCGAGCGAGATGGATTTAACCGCCCAACGTGTAATCAGGGCCTAAGGGGCAGATTTACAAGCCCCTTGCGCCACTTTTGCGTCATTTTTAACACGGGAAAAATGACGCAAAAGTGGCGCAAGGGGCTTGTAAATATGCCCCTAAGGGGCTCATTACGATGGCGGGCGGAAGCACAACCGCCGTGCTGGCGGATGCAAAAACCACCAGTTACCGCCGGCACGCAGCAGTCCACACGCCCGTCCAATTACGATGCGAAAAGTAGGCCAAACACCGCCGGCAAGCCAGCAACACCGTCAGCCATCAAAGTGCGCCCGTACACGTAGCGGCGCAGCCCAACTGACACACACCGTCCGACGAAACACGTCCCGCCCGGCGTATAAATTACGATGCCGCAAACAAACGGCTCCCACGG
Source organism: Calotriton arnoldi (assembly GCA_963921515.1). Lineage (NCBI taxonomy): Eukaryota > Metazoa > Chordata > Amphibia > Caudata > Salamandridae > Calotriton > Calotriton arnoldi. The sequence continues at coordinate 58,853 of CAWUFW010017243.1, forward strand.
CTAAGAGACACTGCACGTGAAAGAGAGGCGGTAACACGGACGCAGAGCACGGACAACGAAGAAGCGGCACCCCGAGCATGAATCCAGCACTGCAGGCCCTTCCCATGCTCCTGCTGATGCACCACCAAGGACGCAACGCACCGCGGAGACGCAGGTAGGCACACACACAACAAGTGCACGCAAACAGCGCACACAGTGCAAGGGCGGAAAAAGCGGACAACCCCCCACCAGCGCGTGTACACTACACATCCACCATTGCATCCACATATGACACACAGGCCAAAACGTAACTTCGCGGAACACATGTGTACACACCACCTGGGACTAGGAACCAACCACCCCGTCACGGCCCCAAAGCGCCGATGACGCCGCCACACATGCGCACAACGCAGAGGCCAACCGCAGCGCCATGCATGCGTCGCACACAGACACAGGGACACAACCAAGCAGCACACACATCAGCCCCACCCCGAACGCACATGACACGTGACAGGCCGCCACAGACATGTCCCCAACGCCCAATTCACGGACAACACCCAACGCCACACAACCGACGCACACATGTCAGTGAAGTCACGCAACAGCAGGACACACCCCAGTGTAACAAACATGGCGAAGCACACAGCGGCGGCAACACCAACTAGGAGAAGCAGGGCCCCTTCGGGAAGAGGAACGCCAGTACCACACTGAAAAACCCATACCACCCTGCACATATGAACAAGACATATAAAACGGAACACCAAAGAGCACGGGGACCGACAACAGGTGGCCCAAGAATAACATTCACACACAAGGCCCAACGCAGAGCGGAAAGGCAGCCTGCCGCCCACACAAGGGAGAGCAGACAGCACTGAATGACCTTCCATTCCAAAACCGAAACCACAGCCCTACGACAGAAGCCGGTGAATACAGCCATTGTCCAAGAATAGACCAACACAGGCATGCCGAGGAGACCGACCACAGGGCAGATAGCGCATATCACAGAAGCACACAACGGACGGGGAAGAAAGAAGAAAACACTCCCCATGTCGGCCACATGCAAGTTAATTGGAAGGAGTCACACATCACTGACCTTGAACTGTCTGAGAAGCATGTGGGAAGAGGGCCCGTGTCCTCCAAACAAGCAAACAGAACACAAGTCCTGTCTCCCTACGACTACACAGAGCTCACAGCAACCTCGGAGCGTGCACATTGCAGACTGCACACACAGCCGGAGCACGCCACCACAACGCACCGCTGCGAAATGGCAACCGCAACACACCTACCCAACTACGCCGAACAGCTCAAGCTGTACAAAACCAACCTGTTCCATACATTGGGATGCGATCTCCTGTCCCTGCTGAACGTAAGTTACCGACTGACTTACCGCATCACATTGTTCAGCTGCGTCATGCCCGTCTTCTACTGTCGGAGGTGTCCCTACCAGCATCCCGTCGAGATATGCCTCTCCAACCCGGCATGTCTGAAGGCGGACCTGCTACCACTACTCCTCCCTCTGGACGCACACAACAGGGCCTGCTCTGCCTATGGGGGCATGGCGTATGTGGCCAACATCGCACCCGCACTGAAATGGGACCACTGTGCCTCCACACGACGGATCATCGAGAACAGCTACATCGAATGTCACCCAGCATGCCCCATCATGGTCCTCCAAGGGACAACTTACGAACAACACCTTGACAGCCACCATCCGCTACATTGGCTGGCAAACATGTACACCACCAATGACATGGAAGCCCTGCTGGACGGCATCGCATACCTGACAACCTGTAAATACGTCGGACCACAACGCAGGTTCCCCGAGTGATCTATGATGTCCAACCCCGCACCCATGCTTAGCTTCCGCACGGACTGGCCAGTCACCACCACAACAGCCATACCAAACGACCGGCAACTGTAACCACACCATCAACGACATCGCCATGACATCGGATATGACCGGGACATGCACACTGTTCCCCATCACATCCAGGAACACCGCATGCATTGTGGGAGGCAGTGGCATGGGCTCTGTGTATCGCACCCACATGGACGGAACTGCACGAACAACCAGGACACGACATGGATCCAGCGCCCATGGACACACACACCGCTCAGTGGACATGAATAGGTCGCCTGGAGTATGTGGGTGCTGCACCCCTCCCACCCCCGCCCCGGGAACCCCATACCAGGACCTTTGCATGGACGTCAAGTGCATACAACAACAACACGACCCCAGTGACTGTGACATGTCCAGTAACCACCACAGTGCAACAACAAGTGGCACGCCGCTGCATGCACGCAAGCACATGCCCTGACGTCATCTCACATGCACGCGTGCATGAGGAACAACCGCAGCAAACCTGTCACATGGAACTGAGATGGACTGTGCCCATGATGCCAAGCGGTCTGGTAGGCTACATGTATACCGTCTGTGTCAAAGTCCGCAGCTCCGCAGCTATACGCAAATGTACATTAGTACAGCCTTGGCCAAGCAGATGTCACTCTGAAGCCCACATCCCACATGCAACAGCCAATCACATGTAACCCCACACCCTATCCCATTTGCAATCATGCTCAGTATATCCTCAACATGTATTCCGCTGCCAGTAGTGTCCACTATACTGCATCACAGAGGACAGAAGACTCAATATAATGTTTGAAACCAAAACTGTCTCTGCTGACTCATTTCACATGTACGAATGAGAGAGGATGAGAGTATGTGAAGTACACGGCAGTCGTGACATGACCATGTAGTCCACTGGTATTGGATGACAATGCTAATGAGTAGCACAACTGTGGAAGACACACATGTGCCGTGTGAAGTCGTATGGACGCAGTGCACAGGTGGGTGGGTGTGACGGGTAGATGCGCACATGCCAAGTTGGAGCACGCCGTGTTGGGAGGGGTCATGAACAGTACACCACCGCTTCCCTGGGCATAGTGAGAGGACACCTGTCGGGGGGAGTGAACACGTGTGTGCACAGCAGCCGGGCACACGTACATAGCGGTACCAGGCGCACCTCAGCCCACCCTCTGTGGACAAGCAGGATCCTGTTGTGCGCCCGCCATGCCCCTTGACAAGGCACACACAGCCCCAGTCGACCAGGTGTAACCCCAACATAGTCAATCCGCACAGGCGATACAGGGCACGGGATGGCAGTGGAGCATGGTGTGTGAGAGGTCTCCTCGCGCTCCTCCTGGTCATATCACGCAGGCAATAGAACCTCAACATCTAGCATGGCAAAAAGTCAAATGGAAGTGTAGGGGGACGCACCACAGCACGAGCAGCACTGACGTCACGGGAGGTGGCTCGCACCATCCCATCCATTGCCCATCATACCAACCACGCCACATGCCATTGCGACTAAGTGCAAGCGCGTGCGCCACCACCCCCGAGCCCTCCCCAGAGAGACCAAAGAGTGAATGTGTGGGCCACCAGTCACAGACGGACGCGGCCTGGCCGCAAGGGCAGCCACAGCCACTGGGTGTCGCAGGTGGCGGATCCGGAAGGCGAAGATGTGATGCATAGTCCATGCAGGCCGGGTCTCCATTTGGGGCACCACGCAGGTGGACGGCGTCCCGCCACACATCATACCCTGAGACAGCCCACTCGTGCAACTGGACCCACACATACACTCCTTGCCCTCTCTGGTGCGAGCTTGGGGCTGCCTGTGCAAGCGCTAGCCTCGCAGGTGAGCATGCATATTGGGGGGCGAGGGGAGGACATGAGGGCTGGGGCGAAGATGACCGTATCACTGTCAGTTAGTACAAGGGATGACCCAGATGTGGAAAGGAAGAGACGTGTCCCGTGTGTACTGCAACTAGTCGCCAATCCAACTACCCCCATGTCCGGAATGTAAGCCCGCACCTAGGCTCGCCCATCCGCCACATCGAACATACCACCAGCACGACAACCCTCCCATTCGAAACACTGACTGGGGTGGCGACCAGTGAACAATCATGTGTAGCCTACCCACGCGTACATGTGGGCCCTCCATGATCCATGTCACCTGCGGCAAAGACATGACATGCGCAATGAGGGAAGTGAGGAGAGCTGTCCGCCCCACGCACAGAAGGTGCATCAGCTCCACAGACCCAGCAGCGAGTCCAGCAGGGGTCACATGTGCAGGGGCAGCGGTGCCTGGTGTGAAGGCACATGCATATAGACAGCACATCGACCAATGTGTAGTCTGCCCACATCCACAGTCCATCATCATGCGGACATAGGAATTGAACACAGGGCAACACATCTTAGTTGGTGCACCCACCGTGACCAACAATGCGCAATCATCGACGTACCCGCCCTGTGCATGGCCCCCCACCCAACGGAGGCACATCCAGTGCCACCATCCCACACCCACAAGCCTTCCACGGAACATGCTGTGTCCAATGGTCAGTACAGAGTCAGCGCCCATCTGGTGGATCCTGAACAGGAGACACATGCACACACATGCCAGCTCCCACTATGTACGTCTGCCACCTGGCACGTGCAATGTAACCTCTCACCTGTGACGTGTGACTGCAAGCACACAGCCGTCTTGGCATGGGGCTGTCAATGTGGACACCTGTCAATGTTTCGGGAGGTGTGATCCGTACAGTGCTGTACATAGGGTGCAGTGCTGACACCTACTACTGTCTCATATCCCCTCGTGCCACAGGTCCCACTTGTATTGGCCGCTCAGCCCGTGCCCACATCGTCGTCGTCGTGTGCCATACTCATCCAGCCTCGGAAGCAGTTCCATGCTCAGCAGACACTCATGTTGCCGTGGCGTTGCCGCTTGACGAATATGCAGTCAGTCCCCATCAGCACGCCCCGCAAGTCATTGGGGCCTAGATCCCCATGTGCATGCACATGGCAGTGGTATGTCTCACTTGCCATTGCCATTGTTGGGAGACCTGTGTAAGTGTATTGTGGCCGTGCCGTCCCAGCTTGACAGCTGGGCTGTGGCTCATGTGCTTGCTCAGTCATGTCAGTGATGTGTATGCGAAATTGCTATGTGTTGTGTTGCTTTGACATGTGTCCTCTGCCATTTTCCCCAGGCGGAGACCGAACATTGACCGCCCATACCAATTGCTGGCGGACATGGACGATACAGAGGTTATCAGGAAGTTTCGGCTGGACAGGCCAAGCCTGCATCGACTGTGTGCCATGTTAGAGCCCCATCTCCGTCCCCGCAGGGTGTATCCGACTGCTGTCACCCCCACGGCTAAGGTGATGGCCGCCATGCATTTCTTCGCCACTGGGTCATTCCAGCACACAGTGGGCAGTGGAGGAGGGATGTCCCAGCCCATGTTCAGCAAGGTGCTGAGGGATGTACTGGCAGCCATGATGCTGTACCGAAACAGGTACATCAGATTCCCCAGGGCTCGTGAATTGGCGGCAGTGAAGGGTGCATTCTATGCCCTTGGCAGAATCCCACACGTTGTGGGAGCCATTGACTGCACACATGTTGGCCTTGTTCCACCACAGGCCACTGAGCACCTGTACCGCAACAGGAAGCACACGCACTCCCTGAATGTGCAAGTGGTGTGCCTTGCGGACATGGTGATCACCCACGTGTGTGCCAAGTTCCCAGGCTCGGCACATGACGCACACATAATGCGCAACAGCATCTTGCCACGACTGATGGCCAATCTGCAACAGGATCGTGGCTGTATTGTCGGTGAGTATGTGGAGTGGTGTAGCGTGCTGGTTGTGCGATGCTGTCCCCTGTCCAGTTGGAATAGCAACGGTTCTCTGTGTCCCTCACACCCAGGTGACTCTGCGTATCCGAATGGGGCATGGCTGCTCAGTCCATTGAGGAATCCTCGCACCCCAGCAGACGATCGATACAATGAGGCACATGGGAGGACCAGACGTGTGGTCGAGCGTACCTTTGGCCTCCTCAAGTCCAGGTTCAGGTGCCTGGACCGCACCGGGGGTGCACTGGCGTACTCCCCACAGAAGGTGTGCCAGATAGTGGTGGCGTGCTGCATGCTGCACAATCTGGCCATTCGTAAGCAGATCCCCCTCATTGTGGATGACGGAGATCAACCAGGGCCCCAGCCCGCAGACCAGGACAGCTCGAGTGAGGAGGACAGCGGAGAGGAGGAAGCTGGTAATGTGCGGCAGCAGCTCATCGCCCGCTACTTCACTTGACGGTGAGTGTCCATGTACGACGGCATTGTGCCCTATTGCTCTGTGCGATGTGTGTACATTGCTTGTAGTTGTTGACATGTACTGTGTGATGGGTGTGTGACACACTCATTGAATGTGCTCCTGTTCTGTCTCCCACCCCTAGGTCCCTACAGGCCCTCCAGATTCCATTGCCATGCCACGCATCAGGTGCCTTTCCGCCCAAGGTGGCCGTTGTATTCCGTACAAATAAAACACAGGGCACAAACAGCAGTTAGTGAAAAAGGTGCATTTATTCCAAACTGTGACATGTGATTGTGTGTAAGGTGATGACAAAAGTGGTGCGTGCAGTGACGATGAGCTGTCGGTCATGGCTGCGTGAAGCTCAGGGTGTACCCACTGGTTCTATGTCCATAGTCCAACACACACATGCCATCCAGCTGGCTGTGTGGAGTGGGATCGTAGAGCAAGTCAATGCAGTGGCTGGTCAAGGAAGGCTGGCGGAAGGCTGGCTGGCTGCCTCACTTGCGACTGGAGCGTGCGAAGTCCTCCCGGGAGACCTGTTTCCTCTTCGGACGGCCCCTTCCACGTTTGGGAGGGGGGTGTGTGGTGGCGACCTGCTGGTGGTGGGTGAGGTGTGCTCACTGGCTGTGGACGCAGGGGAAGTGGACACTGCTGCCCGACCCTGCGCCCTAGCAGGTGGTGGCGGAGGTGGTGTTGCTGGCCTTGCCTGTGACCCCACCGCCACCACCAGCTGGCCCATGAGGTCCACGAGTTGGTCCATACGGGACACGAATTGGCCCATATGGGCGTCCATGGACCTCAGCACCCCCAGCACCTCCCGCGTGTCTGTAGCAGACCTGACCCATTGTTCTTGGGCCTCCTCATAGGCCCCAAGGACTCTGGCCATTTGAGGCAGGGCATGGCTCCCAGGGAGGCTGGCGTTTCCCTGACCCTGCTCCTCCTACCAGTCCTGCTGCCACCGGCCTGCCCACTAGCCACATTGCACACCACGGTCCTCGCTGTGGCTCCCAGGGTGGATCCAGTCGGCCGGGCCACCACCTGCGCTGGGGCTGGTGCCAGCGAAGACGTGGTGGTGGTGGTGGCGGTGGTGGTCGGTGCGGCGATGGTGGCGGTTGCGGCAGTGGTAGTGGCCGCAATGACCGTGGGTGTGGCCGCAACGACAGTGGCAGCAGGGGGCTGGGACTGTTCAGCATCCCTGGATGATGGGTTGGTGGGTAGGAGGGGTCCTGGGGAGCGGCTGGGCCCTGCCACACCAGATGGGCCTGCTTGGTGGTCCGTGTCCGAAGAGGAGGACAGATCCTCCAGATCCGTGTGTCCTCGTTGGGGGCTTGTGGGCTGGCTGTGCTGGCTGCTGTCTCCATCCCCAGCATCCGGCAGTTCGTCACCTGTGGAGAGAATGAGATTTGTTATTGTGTTGCACCTGGCGAAGTATGTATTTGTCGTCTGACATTGGCAGTTCGTGCAATCTCGTACATGGGTTTCCCGGAGGCGAGTGTGTGGCTGTGGCATCTGTAGTTGTGTGTGCTAGGCAATGGGACTGTGTGCTGTGCACATGTGGCATGGGACGGATTGGCCATGCCGATGGGTGTGTTGCTGTGCCCCTACTCATTGTGACTCTGGTGTATGCGGGCTCCTGGCCCATCCTGGGTCTGGTTTGTACTTTGCTTTTGGGGTTCATATGGAACGCTTAGGCACCCATATGGCAACATGGGGGCCATGCCCCAGATTCACATTTGGGAGGGAATATGCTTTTGGGGTACATGCTGTAAGCCATGGGTGCCGAACGTGACATGTGTTGTGGCAGCATGACAGTGCATGGTTTGAGGTGTGTGCATGCTTGACATGGCCTGCATATTTGCTGTCTGTTGTGATTACTGGACATGGCATTGGACGCATCGTTATGAGTGAGTGTTGGTTGTGTGCCAGCCAACGTATTGCAGTTGTCCCATCTCCTTGGTGTGCGTGCTGCCCTGTGCCATGTGCATCACTGCAGTGCTCGGGGGGGCCCATGTTGTGTGTTGTTGCTCACAGTGTGTCGTGCGCTTCATTGACTTCTGGCACATGGTTGGTCATGGGCATGTGTCTTAGCGTGACTGCTGTATGTGTGGCAGCTGTGCGGATGACATGCCTTTCATGAGACTGGGGCTGACGGATGGGATGGATGGTATGTTGTATGTGCATGGTGTGTCTGTGTGTTTGATGGGTTCAGTGGTGTTCGTGTGCATTTATGTTGTTCCGCTCTGTTGCGTCTAGTGTTGTTTGTCTTACATAGGCGTAGTTGTGGGGTGTGTGGTTGACAGGCAGTAGGGGCTACATGGACTGGACTTCAATGGTGTTTCGGTTGTGTGTGATGGGTTGCACAGTGGCTGCCGTGTGGTACTATGTTCAGTGTGGCTTGTGCATGCAGACGTGGCTCCTTGGGTGTTGCTGTGTTTGTGATGGGTCATGTGGGGTGTGAGTCTGTGGTTCATATCCGTGTGCACATTGTTCACTTGTTCGTGACGGTGGGCGGTGCTGCGTGTTCGTCTGCTACGTGACATGTCCCATGTGTTGGTCGTGTTACGGCCCTCATGCCTCCAGTAATCCAGCCCTGTCCAGTTTCCCACCTGCAGGTTGTTCGGGCGTGCACTGTACTGGATGCCACATGGTTCTAAGCGGGGGTGCTCCATGTTGCAGGTCTGTGGGGGTGGGGGGTGTTGTGGGTCGTAGTGGTGGCTGGACACCCACTGACACCGATTGCTGTGGACCGTGATGTCTACCTTTCGGCTGTCGTTGTGCACTGCGGTGGCTGACACGTGGCTGTGGGGTGTGGGGGATGCTCCTCCTTGCTGTACTGTGGGACTAGGGGCCTGGTGTGTTTTGTACTTGGGCTGTCCACCCTCCCACCCACTGCACTTTGTGTTCCTGCCACTTAACTGTTACTTGTCGGTTAGTGCAGCTATGGCGGACACATGGGTGTGGTGGGTGCTCGTTGTGGCGCTTCTGGCATATTTGGGGACCTGTTGGTGGTTACGTGGCTGGCTGAGTGTACACATGTCCCCACGCATCTTACAGTTGTTCTGTTTGGGCTGTGTGTGGTGGTGTCTGTTGCATGTGTGTGTGATGTGTTGTGTATTGTGTGCTGGACATGGGGGTGTTTGTCCCTGGGAGCTGTGGCATGGTGGTAGTGCATGTGAGTACATAGCGGTGTGCTGGTATACATTAGTTTGTACTTACCAGCCTCCACTCCCCCTGCTAATCCGGCGAGGATCTCAGGATGTATGATGACTCGCACCTTCTCCTCCCACGCTTTGAAGGTCTTGAAGAGCGCGGGATTCCCTCCGCCAGTGACGGCAGCCAGCTCTCTGTTTTTGCCCTCCTTCTTCTTGACCAGGCTCTTGACGTCATTCCACCGTTTGTTAATTTCGACTCTGTTCCTGGGCAGGGTCCCGACTGCATTGACCTGGTCTACGATCCGGTTCCACATTCTGTTTCTGGTGGCTAGTGGTGTGTGTTGGACCATGTTCCCATAGATTTGTGGGTGCACCTTGATGATCTCGTCGACCATGACCGTCAGCTCAATGGGCGTGAACTTGGGCATTCTTTGTGGTGCCATGGTGTTTGTGGTGCTGGTGCGGTGTGTGTTGTGTAATGTGCAGGGGGTTTGTGGTGCCGGTGTTTGGTGGTGGTGGTGGTGGTGGTGGTTGTGATGTGTGCGTTTCTGTGGTGTGCTGCTGTCCTTGCTGTGTCACTGTGTCCTCTCCTCTCTGGTTTGCAATGTTGCAAGGGGTTGTGGTCTGTGGGAGTTCTGCTTTTGTACTTACCTATGTGGGTGTGTCCTCATGGTCTGTTGTTTTCAGGTGTGTTGTGTCTGGGGTTCTGGCCTTTGTAGTTTTTGTTTGTCCAGGGGGTGTTTTCGGATGTGTACTGTGCTTGTGTATTTGTGCGTGCCTTGCTGTGTGGACTTATTGGCCATGTTGTGTGCTATTGGTATTGTGAGCGGATGGTTTCTGTGCAGGGACGTGGGCGCCATGGTTTCTGCCGTGTCGATTGGCATCGGCGTTGTTTGCGCTGGCGGGCGGTATTTTTGTGGTTTTCCCGCGCTCATGGCGGTGCGATCGTAATTTCACGTGCGGTGTGTCAGCCGTGAGGGCGGGCGGTTTTGTGTTGTCGTGCGTGTTTCCGTCCGTGGCGGGCGGTTTGACTCCGACTCGGTCGATGGCGGGCGGTATTTTGTGTGATTTTTCCGCCGATGGCGGTTTTCGGTTTGTGTTATCGTAATGGCGTGGTCGGTGTTCAGACGGTGTATGCGGGCGGTATTTTGCCGCTTCCATGCCTTGCGGATTTATTTACGCCGGGTATCGTAATGGGCCCCTTAGTGTTTAAAAAGCAACTCCTGTTGGTCATCCTAGCAAAAACCTTTTCTCATATTTTCCTCACTCAAAAATGGGTTGTGTCACTAGTTATTTCCACAAACATTTTAATTAAATGACAGGAAAAAATGTGCAAATCCAGAGAAACTTTGAGTCTATGTAACATGAGTAGGTGAAGGCCATTACATAACTGCTAAAACCGTCTTTGCTTTAGATCCATGGAAAGACCAAGGGAAAACATTGATGTTGTGGAAGTTTTGATAGCACTAGACTCAAATGATATTCATGATCCACAAGCTTTTAGAGAACACCAGGATATCATCCAGATAGAGCAATACGATTTGACTCAAAAATCAGAAAATATAGAATGTATAAAACACTGAAATTATGTGGGGCATTGCACAACCCCAAAGGCATTACACAATATTCAAAATGCCCAAATAGGGTGTGAAATCTGTCCCCATGTGTCGCCCTCCTTTATATGTAAAACACAATAAGTATCTCACAAATCAAGCTTAGTGAGGAAAACACTCCATTACATACTGTGCTGGTAGCTTATGATAGGGATCCTTAATTGTAATTTGAATTTCACTTCTATAATCAATGCAAGGCTAGAGGTCCTGATCTTTCTTAGCTACACAAAAACGAAGGTGCCCCCGCTAGTGAAAAAAATGGTAAAATTAACCCCTTTTGAGAATTATCCTGCAAGTAAGCCAGCCTTTTTTTCGTTAAGGAGTAAATGTATCCGGTGAAAACAAAAGAGCCAGGTAGAGATGGAATGGCACTATCCTATTCCCTCGGGCGAAAGTGAGCTAACCTTAGGTTTCGTCTAAACTGGAAAATGTCATGCTACTAAACTGACACTGAAGAAGGATTAGCTACACACAAATCTATGTTGGATTCTCTTATCTCATTACTAGGGGACAAAAAAACTTCCTGCAGCAAAGCAATGGGCATGAGAAAACTGTGATGACAAAGATATTGCTCTGGTAGGCCATCATCATCTGGAATATGCATCTTCAACCAAGGAATCCCAAAAATGACAGCATAATTTGAGGAGGTAATATTAGGGATATCATTTCAATATGAAGCCCATTGGTGACTTGTAATGGCAATGAGGATTCCTGTATGTGGGCCAAAAGTGAATGGAGAATTATAAATTCTTTAATAAACATGCTGCAGGTGCCACTATCCAATAATGCAGAAGCATGAATGAATGTCCCTTTCTCTGTTCTCAAATAAATTGGTGAAATGAAGAGATAATTATCAGGATTAATCATAGATGATGTAGGGAAGCCGATGCTTTCCTCTCTTTATTAACACATGATTGAACTATTCCTAATTTCTTTTGAGGCTGTTTTGTACAAAACTGAATTATTTTTTCAACATTATCACAATATAAAAATATGTCAGTTTATACTGTTGTTCATTTTCACTCTCATTCAAATGGCCTCTGATTAATCTTATTTGCATAGATTCATCATATGGTCAAGTGACCAGCAGAAAATCTGACTGGCTATAAAACGTAACTCTGAATGTAGAGCAGAAAAATGTCCTCTACACATCTTTGTGTCTCTCTTTGAATCTGCGGGGTCCAAAAACTACCTACCACCCATTGTTTCCCCAATTGTCCTGATAAAAATGGCACTCCACTTGTGTCCACAGTGCCCATGATAGGAATAGCCCCAAAATGCAACATGGACAGATCAAATTGTTTCAGTCAAAACCATTTTTTGCAATGTGGGTAACTGTGAATTTTGAGCCTGAAATTGGACCCCACCAAGAAAACCTACCAAGCTCAGACATTCCTAAAATCTAGACACCCAGGGGAGTCCAGAGTGGTCTGGCTTGCATGGATTCCCCTATCTTATCTTACACACAGTGCCCTTCCTATCTCAAACGTTGTCATAAAAATCACACATTTTCCTCACATTTCTAAGGTAGAAAGTTCTGGAATCTGTGGGATCCACAAATGTCCTCCCATCCAGCATTCTCACGCTTCTCCTGATAAAAATGCTTCTTCACTTGTGCGTTTGGACCTAGAGTCTGTGACCCAAAAGGCCTCAAAATGTCACGTGAAGACAATGACAGTAAAGGTACCTGCTGTATTTGGGCCTGGTATCAGCCAACACCAAAGGAAACCTACCAAACCCCGACATTTCTGAAAACTCGACACCCTGGAAAGTCCAGTATGGTGTGCCTTGCATGGATCCTATGATGTTTTCTTGCCTGTAATGCACTGCAAACCTCAAACCTTGCCTAAAATCACACATTTTCCTCACATTTCTGTAATACTAACTTTCAGAATCTAAAGGGCTCAACAAAAATACTACCACCCAACATTTCCACACTTGCCCCAATAAAAACTCTAACCAATGTGTGGCTGGGCCTAGTGCCCACGACAGGAATGGATTAAACTATCGGCAATGCAAGTTCATCGCAAGGACACCAGACATCGGACCGCAAGCTCATGATATGCCACAGAAGATTCTGTATCAATCACATATGTTTGTAAACTCAAGAGCCTTGTTTGGGTGGCCTGATATAATATTTCAGTGTGGTAAGGTTCTCAAACCCATGCTTAAGACTGCAAACTAAAATACTATACTGAAGGCTTGCTACCTGCTGCTGACCAAAGTCATTGCACAGTGGGTAAAGGCTAGGCTGAGTGAAATGTTTGTTTAACTGATGTAATGTATTGTACTTTTGGTAATTTTATGTTATTCTTGTTATGGAACATTACAGAAATTACGTCTTTATGAAACACCACAAAGTTATGCTCATAGTTCATAATAAGAGTATTATATTACACATTAATAATCAAGGGGCCCATTAGGATGGTGGGTGGAAGCACCACCGCCGTGCTGGCGGATGCAAAAAGCACCAGTTACCGTCCGCCCGCCACAGCACACACGCCCGCCCAATTAGGATGTGAAAAGTCAGCCAAACACCGCCCGTAAGCCAGCTACGCCCTCCGCCATCAAAGTGCGCCCGTCCACTGAGCGGCGCGGCCTAATGGAGACACAACGCCCGACGAAATCACGTACCGCCCGGCGTACAAATTACGATGCCAGAACCAAACAGTTCCCCCGGCTAAGAGACACCGCACGTGAAAGCAAGGCGGAAAACCGAACGCACAGTACGGATAGCAAAGAGGCGGACCCCCGAGCATGAATCCAGCACTGCAGGCCCTCCCCATGCTCTACCTGATGCAGCACCCAGGAGTCAACGCACCGCGGCGACGCAGGTAGGCAGACACACAACAGGGGCACGCAAACAGCGCACACAGTGCAAGGGCGGGAAAACTGTATATGGCCCCCCCCGACACCCCTGCGTGGACACGACACATCCACCACTGCACCCACACATGCGCACAACGCAGAGGCCAACGGCAGTGCAATGCATGCGCCGCACACAAACAACACAGGGTCACAACAAAACACCACACACACCAGCCCCACCCAGAACGCACATGTCATGTGACAGCCCTGCCACAGTCATGTCCCCAACCGGCAATTCACTGTTGCCAACCTGACGTCACACAAGTGACCCGAACATGTCAGTGACGTCACGCCAAATTAGGACACACCCCTGTGTGCAAAACACGGCGAAGCACACAGCGGAGGCAACATCACCCAGCAGAATATGGACCCCGTCGGGAAAAGGTACGCCAGTACCACACAGAAACACCGATGCCACCTTGCACCCAATAACAAGACATGCAATACGTAACATCAAAGATACCGGGGACAGACAACAGGTGGGACCAATTATAACACAAGGCCCAACGTATAGCGGAAACGCAGCCTGCTGCCCACACACGGGAGAGGAGACAGCACTGAATGACCTTCCATTCCCACTCTGAAACCACATCCCGACTAAACAAGCCGGAGACAACAGTCATTGCACCAAAAAAGCCCAACACAGGCATGCAGAGGGAAGCGGCCACAGGGCAGATAGCGCATAACACCAAAGAACATTCACAACGGAAAAAAGAAATGATAACACTCCCCATGTGGTTCACATGCAAGTTATCTGGAAGGAGTCAGACACCACTGACCTTGACCATTCAGAGAAGCATGTGGGATGAGGGCCTGTGTCCTCCGCACAAGCCAACATAACACAAGTCCTGCCTCCCTACGACCATTACAGAATTCCCAGAAACGTCGGAGGTTGCACACTGCAGACTGCACAGACAGCCGGAGCACGCCACCACAGCGCCCTGCAGCAAAATGGCACTTGCACCACACCTACCCAACTACGCCGGACAGATTAAGCTGTACAAACATAACCTGATACAGATATTGGGATGTGACAATCTGGCCTTGCTGAACGTAAGTTACCGACTAACTTACCGCATCGCATTGTTCAGCTGCGTCATCCCCGTCTTCTACTGTCGGAGGTGTCCCTTCTACTATCCTGTGGATCTATGTCTCTCCAACCCGGCATGTCCAAGGGCGGACCTGCTACAACTATTCAACCCCCTGGACGACCACGACAGGGTCTGTTCAGCCTATGGGGGCATGGCGTATGTGGCTACTATCGGACCCACACTGCAATGGGACCACTGTGCCTCCACACGACGGATAATGGATTACAGTTACATCGAATGTCATCCAACATGTCCTATCATGCTCCTACAAGGGACAACTCACGACCAACACCTTGACAGCCACCATCCGCTACATTGGATGGCATCCATGTCCACCACCAATGCCATGGAAGCCCTGCTGGAAGGTATTGCATACCTGACAACCTGTCAATTCGTCGGGCCCCGCCGCCATACCCCCAATTGAGCAATGATGTCCCACACCATACCCATGCTTGGCTTCCGCACGGACTAGGCAGTTACCAGTACAACAACTATACCATACAACCTGCAACTGACACCACATCATCAACTACACTGCCATGACATCTGATATTTTCGGGACATGCACCCTGTTCCTCATCACATCCAGTAACTCTGCATGAACAGGGGGAGGCAGAGGCATGGGATTTGTGTATGGCAACCACATGGACAGAACTGCACGTACAACCATGCCATGATATGGATCCTGCGCCCATGAACATATGCACCGGTCAGTGGACAGTAATCGTCCTGCTGTAGTATGTGAGAGCTGTCACCTCACCTCCCTCTGAACGTCCGTGCCAGGACCTTTGCATGGACACCAAGTGCATCCACCAACAACATGAGCCCAGTGACTGTGACATGGCCAGTACCCACCACATCGCAACAACAAGTGGGACGCCGTTGCATGCACGTAAGCCCATGCCCTGATGTCACCTCCACGCACGTGTGTATGAGTAACTATAGCAGCAAACCTGTAACATGGAACTGAGATGCACTGTGCCCATGATGACAAGTGGACTGGTAGGCTAAATGTATACTGTCTGTGTCAAAGTCAGCAGCACCACAGTAATTAGCAAATGTACATTAGCACAGCAACGGCTAAGCAGTTGTAACTCTGAAGCACACATCCCACAGTCAACAACTAATGACATGTACCCCTACACCCTATGCTATGTGCAATCATGCTGAGTATATCCTCCACATGCATTTCGCTGCCAGTAGTGTCCACTATACTGCATCACAGAGGACATAAGTCCCAATACATGTTTTGAAGCAAAAATGTGTCTCTGCTGATTCATTTCACAAGTACGAATGAGAGAGGATGAGAGTGTGTGAAGTACACGGCAGTCGTGAGATGACCATGTAGTCCACTGTCATTGGATGTCAACGCAAATGAGTAGCACAACTGTGGAAGACACACATGTGTCATGTGAAGCGGGAGTTACGCATGGCTCAGGTGGGTGGGTGTGATGGGTAGGTGCGCACATGCAATGTTGAAACACGCTGTGTTGGGAGGATTCAGGAACAGTACATTGGCGCTCTCCTGGGAATCTGTAAAGACCACCTGTCTGGTGATGAATGTGAACTCGTGTGTGCACAACAGGCGGGCACACGATCAATGCTGCATCAAGTGTAGACGTCAGCCCACCCTCCGTGGACATGCTGGATACTGCTGTGCGTCCGCCAGGCCCTTGCCAAGGCACTCACATCCCCTGTCGACCTGGTGTATCCCCAACATTGTCCACTTGCACAGGCAATCCAGGGCACGGGATGGCAGTAGAGCATGGTGGGTGAGAGGTCATGGCGCGCTCCTCCTGGTCACATCACGCAGGCAACACATCCTCAATGTGTAGTATGGCACAAGTCAAATGGAAGTAGTGGGGGACGCACACATCACAAGCAGGAGTGACGTCACGGAAGGTGGCTCGCACCATCCCACCCATTGACAATACACCCAAACACGTTACATGCCATTGCAACAGAGAAGCCAGCGCGTGCACAAGCAGCTCCAAGCTCGCCCCAGAGAGGCCAAAGAGTGAATGTGTGGGGCCAAGAGCTCCAGTTGGACGCGGCCTGGCCCGCTAGGGCAGCTACAGCCTCTGTGTGTTGCAGGTGGTGTATCCGGACTGCGGAGCCTGTCATGCATTGTCAATGTTGCCTGTGTCTCGAGTCGGGGCACCACGCAGGTGGACGGCGTCCCGCCACTTATTATACCGTGAGACAGACCACTTGTTCAAATGGACCCACACATACACTCCTTGGCCTCTCTGGGGCGAGCTTGGAGCTGCTTGTGCATGCGCTAGCTGCTCAGGTGCAAACGCATATTGGGGTGAGCGAGGGGAGGCCATGAGGACAGTGCAAAAGATGACTGTTTGATTATCAGCCAGTTTAAGGAATGACCCTGATGTGGTCGGAAAAAGACGTGTCTCGTGTGTATTGCAACTAGTAGATCAGCCGATGAACTACCCATGTCTTGCATGTAGCCCCGCACCCAGCCCCGCCCACTCAACACATTAAAATGAGTACCAGCACCACATTCTACCCATTCGAAGCACTGACTGGGGGTGACAACCATTGGACAGTCTTGTGTAGTCCACCCATGCGTACATGTGGGCCCTCCATGATCCATGTCACCTGCGGCAAAGTGATGTCATGGGCAATGACGGAAGTGAGCAGAGCTGTCTGCCCCACGCACAGATGGTGCATCAGCTCAACAGACCCAGCACTGAGTGCAGCAGGGGTCACAGGTGCAGGGGCAGTTGTGCCTTGTGTGAAGGCACATGCATATAGACAGCACATCGAGCAATGTGTAGCCTGCCCACATCTACTGTCCATTGTCAGGCGGACCTAGAAAAAGATCACAAGGCAACACATCTGTGTGGGTGTACCCACTGTGACCAACACTGCGCAACCATCAGTGTACTCGCCCTGTGCATGGCCCACCCCGCAATGAAGGTCACATTCAGTGCCACTATCTCTCACACACATCCCTATCATGAGTCATGGTGTGTCCAATCGACAGTGCAGAGTAAGCGCTCATCCGGAGGGTCCTGAACAGGAGACACATGTAACCCACTAGGCAGTCTGTGTCGGCACCTACTGGCATTGTGCAGTCAATGTGCAGGCCAGGCCTGCTGGGACTGAGAAGGGCAGCATGGCCCCAGCCTGACTTCCACACGACCAACAAGTGCACTGAGACCTGCATTGCCAATTGTCTGTGTCACTGGATGTCTGACATGAAGTTGCCATGTACCACCACTCGGGAGGGACAGACAGGTCAAAGCGCCCGAGAGCTCACATACCCATGCCACCTGCAGTCAGCATGGTGAGCAGTGCATGTTTGAACACCACAGGCTCTGACTCATAGTGCTGCGGAGCAACGACATGTGTGTCCCCCACATGCACACCCACACACACTGCAGTTGTCTCTCACACACAACTTTCGCACGGAATAGCCATGTGCAGTGTGCGTGGAGCTCGGAATCCAGGTTCTCCAGCTCCTCGCTGGTGAGTGGACCTGGACATGTCCTCAGCGTCATCCACGTGTAGGTGGAGTGGTGGCAGCAGCAGGTGTTGTCGAGGGGTGCCAGGCTGCAGTGCCAGGTAGCTGTGGTTATGCCTGTCCCACTCACACACACATATAACCCCCTGGGGCAGTTTCAGTGGGTACAAGCTGCTGCAATTCGTGTACCATGTCTGGCAGCTTCAATTGCAGACGTTGGCCTGCTCCCAGCTGGCCATGGACGCCTACCTCCAGAGTGGAACACGCAGGGTGCAACCGCGAGGGTCATTGGAGTTGGCCGTAAGGGCCTGGCCCATGGCGGGTACAGTCCGCTGATGCCATGTGCACCACACAGTATAATGTGCGCAATGCATCTGCAGGTGTGGCCATGATTTGCGTGTGGGTGCAGGTCCACAATGGACAGGGCCACAACATGCTGTGTGCATAGGCAGGGACGGCCAGTGCTCATCCTCCACATGTCTGTTGGCACATCATCATGTACACATTGGCATGGGAGCATGGGATATGCATATGCACACACATGCCATCTTTCACTATGTCCATCTGCCACTTGGCACGTGCAATGTTACGTGTCACTTGTGATGTGTAATTGCAAGCACACAGCCGTGTTGGCATGGGGCTGTCAATGTGTACACCTGTCAATGTTTCTGGAGGTGTGATCCGTACAGTGCTGTACATAGGGTGCAGTAGTGACATCAATGACTGTCTCATATCCCCTCGTGCCACAGGTCCCACTTGTTTTGGCCGCTCAGCCTGTGTCCATAGCGTTGTTTGTGTGTGCCCTACACACCCAGCCTCGGAAGCAGTGTGATGCACAGCAGCTAGTCATGTTGCCGTGGTGTTGCCGCTTGCCGAATATGCAGTCTGTTACCATCAGAATGCCTTACAAGTTATTGAGGCCTAGATCCCCATGTGCATGCTCATAGCAATGGGGTGTGTCACTGCCCATTGCTATTGGTAGGGGACCTGTGTAAGTGTATTGTGGCTGTGCTGTCCCTACTTGTCAGCTGTTCTGTTATTCAATTGCCTGCTCAGTCATTTATGTTTTGTGTATGTGAATATGCCATGTGGCGTGTTGCTTTGACATGTGTCCACGTCCATCTTTCCTAGGCGGAGACCAAACATTCATCGCCCCTACCAATTGCTGTCGGACATGGTGGATGTGGAGGTCATCCGCAAATATCGTCTGGACCGACCCACCCTGCATCGTCTATGTGCCTTGTTGGAACCCCACCTCCGTCCTCGCAGGGTGTATCCAACAGCATTCACCCCCACGGCTAAGGTGATGGCTGCACTGCATTTCTTCGCCACTGGGTCATTCCAGCACACAGTGGGCAGTGGAGGTGGGATGTCCCAACCCATGTTCAGCATGGTGCTCAGGGATGTACTGTCAGCCATGATGCTGTACAGGAACAGATACATCCGCTTCCCCAGGGCTCGTGAATTGGCGGCAGTGAAGGGTGCATTCTATGCCCTTGGACGGATCCCCCACGTCGTTAGTGCAATAGACTGCACCCATGTTGGCCTTGTTGCACCACAGGCCACTGAGCACCTCTACCGCAACCGGAAGCACACGCACTCCCTGAATGTGCAAGTGGTGTGCCTTGCGGACATGGTGATTTCACACGTGTGTGCGAAATTCCCAGGATCGGCCCATGATGCGCACATCATGCGCAACAGCATCCTACCACGTCTGATGACCGATCTGCAACCGGACCGTGGCTGGATTGTTGGTGAGTATGTGGAGTAGTGTAGCGTGCTGGCTGTGCGATGCTGTCTTGTGTCCAGTTGGAATTGCAACGGTTCTCTGTGTCCCTCACACCCAGGTGACTCTGCTTACCCGAATGGGCCCTGGCTGCTCAGCCCATTACGACGTCCTGGGAGCCCAGCTGATGTCCGCTACAATGAGGCACATGGGAGGACCAGACGTGTGGTTGAGCGGACCTTTGGCCTCCTCAAGTCCAGGTTCAGATGCCTGGACCGCACCGAGGCGCACTGGCGTACTCCCCACAGAAGGTGTGCCAGATAGTTGTGGCTTGCTGCATGCTGCACAATCTGGCTATCCGCAAGCAGATCCCCCTAATTGTGGATGATGGAGATCAACCAGGGCCCCAGCCTGCAGACCAGGACAGCTCTAGTGAAGAGGACAGTGGAGAGGATGAAGCTGTGAATGTGCGTCAGCAGCTCATCGCCCGCTACTTCACTTGACGGTGAGTGTCCATGTACGACGGCGGATGTAGCTGTAGTTGTGCAGGTGTATGTGTGCTCTGTCACGGGGGCCTTTTGTTCACTGAGTGCTGTGTGTCAATGGTCCATGTCCAGGTTGGTATGCCACTGACAGTGGCTGTAGCATTGTGCCCTGTTGCTCTGTGAGATGTGTGTGCATTGCTTGTAGTTGGTGACAAGTACTGTGTGATGAGTGTGTGACACACTCATTGAATGTACTCTTGTTCTGTTTTTCACCCCTAGGTCCCTACAGCCTCTCCTGTCCCATCGACATACCACACAGCAGATGCATTTCTGCTCATGGTGGCGATTGCACATCGTTGAATAAACCCAGGACACATTAAGCCGATTGTGATCAAGGTGTATTTATTAACAGCGGTGACATGTGATTGTGTGCAAGGTGATGACAAATGTGGTGCATGCTGTGACAATGAGTTGACGGTCATGGCTGCGTGATGGTCAAGGTGTACCCATGGAGTTCTATGTCCACAGTCCAACAGACAAATGCCATTCACATGGCAGTGTGTGGTAGGATCGTATTACAAGTCGATGCAGTAGGTGGTCAAGGTGGCTGGCTGACTCACTGGCGTTTGGTGCGTGCGAAGTCCTCTCTGGACACCTGTTTCCTCTTCGGACGGCCCCTTCCACGTTTGGTAGGGGGGTGTGTGTTGATGTTCCGCTGGTGGTGGTTGAGGAGTGCTCACTCGCTGTCGACGCAGGGGAACGCGATGCTGCACGAGCCTGCGCCACAGCAGGTGGTGGCGGAGGTGGTGTTGCTGGCCTTGCTTGTGCCCTCCCCCCCACCACCAGCTGGCCCAGGAGGGCCGCGATTTGGCCCATATGGGCGTCCATGGACCTTAACACCGCAAGGACCTCCCGCGTGTCGCTAGCCGACCTGGCCCATTCTCCTTGGGCCTCTTGATAGGCCCCAAGGACTCTGTCGATTTGCGGCAAGGCTTGGCTCCCAGGCACAGTTGGCGTTGGCCTGGCCCTGCTCCTCCTACCAGTACTGCTGCCACCGACCTGCCCACTAGCCACATTGCTCACCACGGTCCTCGCTCTGGCTCCCAGGGTGGAGCCCGACGTCCGTGCCGACCCTTGCGCAGGGGCTGTGGCGACGGATGGCGTGGTGGTGGTGGTGGTGGTTGCGGCGGTGGTGGTGGCCGCACCGGCCGTGGCAGCAGGGGTCTGTGACTGGTCAGCAGCCCTGGGTGATGGGTTGGTGGGCAGGAGGGGCCCTGGGGAGCGGTTGTGCCCTGCCACTCCAGATGGGCCTGCTGGATGGTCCATGTCCGGAGAGGTGTCCAGCTCCTCTACATCCGTGAGTCCGGGTCGGGGGCTTGCGGACTGGCTGTGCTGGCTGCTGTCACCCTCTCCAGCATCCAGCAGTTCGGCACCTGTGGGAGAATGAGATGGGTCATTGTGTTGCACCTAGCAAAGTATGTATTGATTGTCTGACATTCACAGTTCGTGCACTGTCGTGCACAGGTTTCCCAGTGGCGTGTGTGTGGATGTACGATGTGTGTATGCGTGGGCTAGGCATTGGGACTGTGTGATGTGGACATGTGGCATGGGACGGATTAGCAATGCCGATGGGTGTGTGTTGCTATGCTCCTACATTTTGTGGCTCGGGTGTATGCGTGCTCCAGGACCATAGACGATGTTGGGTTGAACGATGGTTTAGGGGGAAGGATGGAACGCTTAGGTACGCTGATGCCAAAAGGGGGTACAGCCCCCTAAACGCTCTTGGGTTGAAATATGCTTTTGGGGTACATACTGTGGGTAATGGGTGCAGAACCTGACATGTGTTCTGGCAACATGACAGTGCATAGACAAAGGTGTGTGTCTGTCTCACATGCCCGGAATATCTGCTGTCTGTTATCATTCATGGACATCACATTGGTAGCATTGTTGTGAGTTCGTGCTTGTTGTGTGCCACACGAAGTATTGCAGATGGGCCAAATCCTTTGTGTGCGTGCCGGCCTGGTACATGTGCATCAGTGCTGTGCTCTTGGGGTGTTGACTATATTATGTGTGTTGTTACTCGCAGTGTGACGTGCGCTTCAGTCACTGCAGGCACTTGATTTGTCATGGGCAGGTATCTTTGCATAACTACTGTATGAGGGCCAGCTGTTCGAATGACATACCTTTCATGACACTGTGGCTGAGAGATGAGATGGATGATATGTTGAATGTGCATTGTGTGCCTGTGTGTTTCATGGGTCCAGTTGTCTTTGTGTGCAATATTGTGGTTCCAAGCTGTTACTTCTAGTACGGTCTGTCTTACGTGGGCGTTGTTGTACGATGTGTGGGTGACAGGCAGTGAGGACTACATGGACAGGACTTTGATGGTGTTGCTGATGTGTGTGATGGGTGGCACAGTGCCTGCCGTGTGGGTCTGTGCTCCAGTGGGACTTGTGCATGCAGACGTGGCTCCTTAGGTGTTGCTGTATCTGTGATGGGTCATGTGGGGTTTGACTCTGTTGAACATGTCCGTGTGCACATTGGTCTCATGATTGTGACTGGGAGCAGTGCTGCGTGTTCCTCTGCTACGTGACATGTCCCATGTGTCAGTCGTAGTACAGTCCTCATGCCTACAGACGCCCCGCCCTGTACATTTTCCCACCTACAGGTTGTTTCTCAGTGCGCAATGCAATGGATGCCACATGGTACTGGGAGGGAGGGGTGCTCCACCTTGCTGGTCTGTGGTAGTGGGGGCCTGGTGGGTGTTTTACTTCAGCTGTCCCCCTCCAACCCACTGTCTTTGTGTTCCGGCTACTTACCTGTTACTTGTCGGTCAGTGCAGCTATGGCGGACACATGGATGTGGGGTGTGCTCCACCTTGCTGGTCTGTGGTAGTGGGGGCCTGGTGGGTGTTTTACTTCAGCTGTCCCCCTCCGACCCACTGTCTTTGTGTTCCGGCTACTTACCTGTTACTTGTCGGTCAGTGCAGCTATGGCGGACACATGGATGTGGGGTGTGCTCCACCTTGCTGGTCTGTGGTAGTGGGGGCCTGGTGGGTGTTTTACTTCAGCTGTCCCCCCTCCGACCCACTGTCTTTGTGTTCCGGCTACTTACCTGTTAATTGTCGGTCAGTGCAGCTATGGCGGACACATGGATGTGGGTGTGGGGAGTGCTCATTCTGGCGCATCTGGAGTACAAGGGGACCTGGTGGAAGTTGCGGTGCTGGCTGACTGTACACATGCCCCCATGGTTTTGTTAGTTGGTAGCTTTGGGCTGAGTGTGTGTGAGTGTCTGTTGCATGTGTGGGTGATGTCTTGTGTATTGTGTACTGGACATGGGGGTGTTTGTCCCTAGGAGCTATGGCATGGTGATAGTGCATGTGATTACATAGCGGTGTGCTGGTATACGTTTGTTTGTACTTACCAGCCTCCACTCCCCTGGTAATCCGGTGAGGATCTCCGGATGTATGATGACTCGCACCTTCTCCTCCCACGCCTTGAAGGTCTTGAATAGCGCGGGATTCCCTCCGCCAGTCCTGGCAGCCAGCTCTCGATTTTTACTCTCCTTCTTCTTGACCACGCTTTTGAGGTCGTTCCACCTTTTGTTAATTTCTCCTCTGTTGCGTGGAACGTTCCCGACTGCATTGACCTGGTCTACGATCCTGCTCCACAACCGGTTTCTGGTGGATAGTGGTGTCTGTTGGACCTGGTTGCCATAGATTTGTGGGTGCACCTTGACGATCTCGTCGACCATGACCGTCAGCTCGGTGGAAGTGAACTTGGGCATTCTGTGTGATGCCATGGTGTGTGTTTTGGTGTTTGTGGTGCTGGTGCGGTGTGTGGTGTGTGATGTGCAGGGGGTTTGTGTTGCAGGTGTTTGGTGGTGGTGGTGGTGATGGGTGTGATAGGTGCGTGTCTGTGGTGTGCTGCTGTCCTTTCTGTCTCCTCAGTTTGTAATGTTGCAGGGGGTTGTGGTCTGTGAAGGGGCTGGTTTTGTACTTACCTATGTGGGTGTGTCATGATGGTCTGTTGTTTTCAGGTGTGTTGTGGCTGGTGTTCTGGGATTTGTTGTTGATTTTTTTGTCCAGGGGGGGGTGTGTTTCTGGGATGTGTACTGTGTTTGGGTATTTGTGCGTGGGTTGCTGTGTGGACTTGTTGGCCATGTTGTGTGTGTTTGTTTTCGTCAGCGGATTTTTTCTGTGTATGGACGTGGCCGCCAGGGCTTCCGCCGTGTCCATTTACGTCACTGTTGTTTGCGCTGGCGGGCGGTGTATTTGTGGATTTTCCGCGCTCATGTTGGTACGATCCTAATTTCACGGGCGGTGTCTCGGTCGTCAGGGTGGGCGGTTTTGGCTTGTCGTGCGTCTTTCCGTCCGTGGCGGGCGGATGGACTTAGACTCGGACATGGGCGGGCGGTATTTTCTGTTTATTTTCCGCCTCCGGCGGTTTTCGGTTCGCGGCATCGTAATAGCTCGGTCGGTATTCAGACGGTGTAGGCGGGCGGATTTTCGCCACTGATATTGATGGCGGATTTTTATCCGCCCGACATCGTAATGGACACCCAAGAGTCTATATTTTCATTTTTATTTTTTATTATTTACTGACTCTAAGAGCCAACATATATGGAGGGGTTGGAATTTGTGTTTTGAAGTTTACTGATGAAAAGTCAGTAAGATTACATCACTGAGATATATTGTTTGCATTTGTATAAATACATTTATTATTTTAAAATGGCTGTTAGGTGATGCCAAAAGCCAAATCATTGATTTTAATTTGGAATTTTGGTAATCTGAGAATTCCTTGAAAAGGGTGGGCCCTCCGAATATTAAGTCCACAATATCAATGGGACAGAATAATGAGGACAACATGTCGATAATAAAATATTGTCAGGTAAGTAAGTGTAGATTTTCTATACCTACCTCCTTATACATATACATATGGGGTACATATATCTACAAGGTATGTAGTTGTGGGTCTAGGAATAGAAAATCTATACTTCCATGTATACTCTTACCTGTCAATATTTTGTCAATCAATATTCTGCTCTTGATTTTAGTACGCCACAATATTGTTGGTGTCAATATTCACTAGTACAATCCTCAAAAGTTACAAACGTTTGGACCAGGAAGCAGAACCCTGCAAGTTCTAAAACAGGAAGTCCCACACAAAATTCCATCAGCATTGGTGAGACATCTTGGTCCAGATTTACTGAGATTTTGCATCAGGGTTGCATCACTTTTTTCATGCAGTTCCAAAGCACAATCTATTTTGGTATTTACTAAGCCATGCAAAGCTCGATTTGTGTGGCTTTGTAAATGGAAGCATCGTAGCATAGTAGCAAGTGGCATAGCGCTGTATTGTATTACCTTGCATCAGGGAGGTGTTATATTGGTTGAGCATGGGCGTTACCATGCATCCACCATGTATGCTGATGCAAACCCATATTTACTAAAGACAGTAAACATGGATTTGCACCAGAATGGTACTCTTACTCGAGGCCGGCGTGATGAGGAGAAATATCTGCATTTCTCCTCATTACTTTCTCCTCCTGCAGCCAGATGTGGACCATTGATACGAGTCAGCAGAACTGAACCAGATCTTAATAGATTTGGCACATTTCTGCTTTCTTCCTTTGATGCAACTCAGCAGCCTTGTTGCATGGCATCAAAGTTTAGTGAAGTCGAGCCCTGGTCCATAGCCCATGGGCTTCCTTTGTCAGGCCCACCACCTGCATACATAATTAATTACATCAAAGGTTTAACTGATTATTAGGTTGGATTTGTGATTACAATGTGCACTTCTAGTAAACTGAGATGATATGAGCCCATTTGCCCAAGGGGTATACAGTGCTCCATCTTTACAGAATTAGCTTCAATCATGATATCTAACAGAGGAGAATGTGATTTTCTGCAACAACATGAGATATCTATAGAGAGCAGCCACACAACTATACCAGTAGAGGCAGTAGAATAATTGTCTGCTCAAATGATTTCCATAGACGTCTCTAAAGCCATAGAAGGATCTAACGAGTCTTGGGTGCCATAGTATGTTATTGATCCTCACCATGAAAAAAAGTGTATGCATGCAAGATAGTCTGCAAGGTATGTGACCAAGAGGTATGCTAGAGAATAGCCAGGAAGCAATAATTTGGAAGTACAAACCACAATCAAGTGGGGTGTTGGGGGGGAGAAGTGTCCCACAAAGGGAAGGCTACCAGTAGCTAGGGATTTTCTACCTGTATGACTAAGGTAGAGTAGGTAGTAGCATAAGGAAAGAATTGCACTCTTTTGTGCAGAGTACCTGGGCTCAGTCGAAGCTGTTGATGGACCATACCTAGGGGCTTTGTGCCTGAATTTTGTATCATTCTTGGTTTTCTTCATACTAATATTCATCAAAATGCCAAAACAAAAAGCATAAAAATAGTTATTTTTAAATCCAGGATTAAATATGAAAATATAAATATTTTAATAAGTATAAGAGTAAACACTGTTGTCAACCTGTTAACACTGGCATACAAATAAAAGCAATGTGTAAAGTGCAATAAATATTAGATGTATTCTTCTGCTACAGTCTAAGTCTGCCACCTAGATCCTGAGGTCAATCAATGCTGCATTCAAGCTGCACCTGTATGCAGCAGCAGTTAATTATCCGTGCTGTGTGCAGGGTCTGCCTCTGTTTTGTGGTGAGGCCCTGTACCTGACCCACCAAACAGACAGCCCTCTCTCCATTTGTCTTTTGGTATCTATAGCATGGGGTAACTGTAGGGCTAGGCTCTGTGGCCAACCTCTTCTGCACACTGTCAAAAACCATGTAAAATGGGGTTTAGCAAGCTGCAGAGACCTAGCTGGGCCTTGCTTTCAACCCCTACTTGTGCACATCCACAGGCCTTCAGCTAGAATTGGCCTTGTTTATATAAATTTCAATGGGGCTCTTTTGAGCCCTTCCATCATATAGGACTGGGATCATGATATGCTTAACCTGATCTCTTATATATCATGTATTTTATTTTTCAGTATCCTGTAATGGTGGCCAGTGGCCACATCAAAAATGTACTTGTCACAGCCAACCGATAAGAGCCCTCACGTTTTCAAACTCTGTTGTGGCTTTGCAAGCCTGAAATAGATGGCAGATGAAGAAGCTTCCTCAACCCATGGAATCTGTTTATTTTTTTAATTTTGACCTGCGCACAGTTAATAAACTTGATTTTGCAAACAATCTGGGAACCAAGATATCTCTATCAGATATAAGAGTTTTACAATCAAACCCTTTGAAGCTCACCTAAAATCAAATCTGTAATGCTAATTTTTTCGCAAATTTTGAAACAAATTAGAGTAAACCAAGCAATATTACTTCTTTGAGTAAAGTTCTAGCTTCATTCCAAATTTGGTGTAATTCCATTCTGTGGTTTTCACTGTAGTTGAGAGTAAAGATTCATATGGGAATTAAAATAGGCGACACTCTTTGACACCCCCCCCTTTCCTTTGATTCTGTTTATGACTTGAAATGCTCAAACTTATCTAATTTTACCATTTGATTGAGACGTTTCATGCAGTTTCTTCAAATGGCATATAGTTATTAGCAAATCATTTTTTAGTCACTGGAAATTTCGACCTAACCATAAATGGACATCTGCTATCAGCTATAGTATATATGCAAATGAGGAGAGTGTAATAGGCTATTTACTTCCATTGCTCAGTGTAAGGAGTGACTCATGGGAGGTGAAACATAGCATTTTAAATTCTGTAAATTCTGTACATCTTCAGAAATGGTTCAAACCATTGTATTTGTGTAATGACCTGCGTGTCATGTGTCATGTCATCTTGTTCCATACTTCTCAGTGAGTCTAGAGTTCCTCATTCTAGAGCCTTCGTTCAGTTTGAGTTGCTCTAGATTTCGGGGAATTCAGTTGCTGCTGGCGCTGTGTGGATGGGACATTTTACCTCCTGATACTTGCTGTTACCGAATAAAATAACTTCCTTATAGCTCAACCAGTGTGATACGGCTGAACTTCATTACACTGGCTACAACCTGGAAACGGACCCACAGCCGTCTACATCGAGGTACCAGAAACGTCCCAACACATCGTTCTTACTACAGTGAACGAAGCTTTCTTCTCCACGGTCCTTGGCTATCCTGCTGTTTCATAAGGTACTGTGTGCGCTTCCCGCCAGTCCCGCGTTTATTGTCTACAAAAACACATCCTACAAGACTGATTTCCATTTTTCTCATTTTTTTATTTACATGCGCACTCCTCGCGCTGCGAGCCTCTCGCGCAAGCATGTCGTCACCCTAGCAACCGTCCTCCTCAACAACGACGCTGCGTCTCCACAACAACGACGCCCGCCTCCTACGGAGCTACGCAGCTCCAACAATCAGTTGCCTAGCAACCTAGTCTTCAGTCTAAAGGGCTGTACACAGCTGTGTGCGACGTTACCAAGCAACTGAGAACGGCCTCCTCAACTCAATCGGTTCATACGCTACTCGCTGGCAGGCACAGCTTTATTGTGTTCTTCTTTACTGCCTGCTTCGCTGACAGGCACAGCTTACTCTTACCCCTACTTCACTTACTCGCTGCATTACGGTGATAGGCACACCACAGTTCACAAGTGTGTCTTCACTCTGCCTCTAAAGTGACAAGCACACTCCAATCGGAAGTGCTTTCACCATCTTGAATTTAGTGTATTTCACACGTCTTCTCTGCCTGCTTTGCTGACAGGCACAGCTTACTCTTACCTCTACTTCACTTACTTGCTGCATCACGGTGATAGGCACACCATGGTTCACAAGTGTGTCTTCACTCTGCCTCTACTGTGACAAGCACACTACAGTTCAAAGTGCTTTCACCATCTTGACTTCTATGGTGACAGGCACATCATTATTCCCAAAATGCAGAACGTCACATCACCTCCTTTTTTCCTCTCCACCCCAAGCGAACCCTCCATCCGCTGGTCAAAGTGGAAGAAAGTATTTCTCAACTACGCGAGGGTGTACGGTGTGTCACTGAGTGCCGAAAGGAAGTCAGCCCTACTCCTGCAGAGTCTAGGCTCGGAGGGGCAAGAGGTTTTTGAACATTTACCAGACTTAAATGACACAGAATCTGATAGCCTAAACGAATTTGAAGTCTGGTTGAAGAAGCTAGACAAACATTACCTTCCCAAAGTCAGCACTGTCTTGGAACGTTATCACTTTGGGAAACGTGTACAACAACCCCAAGAGTCTGTTGAAGTGTATGTGACTCACTTGCGCAAACTAGCTTCCACTTGCAAATTTGAAGGCACGCTTGAGGAACGTATACGTGACCAGTTCTATTGCCAAACGTATTGAACACTCCCTTGCTTGTGTTGAAGTGATAAAGAAAGAGAATGGTACTAACAGTAATACTGGTGGTGACAAGGTACAAACTGTGGTCAAGGCAAAGACATTTAAACAAGTTCAGCCTCAGCCTTCAAATCCCAAAATGACCTTCTCTGGAAAATGTTACCGCTGTGACATGTTATGTTACATAAATTTGTAACGCGCACAGCTACTCATGAGTATCCTGGCGCGGAGCCTAGCGGGGTATGAAACATGAATCAAGCAAAGAAATATGTTTTTAGTTTCCGCTTAAAAGCCACTGGATCCTGAATAATACGCAGGGCAAGAGGAAGAGCATTCCAGGCAGCAGCAGCCTTCACCACAAAGGATCTGCCTCCAAGCCTCTGAAGCTTGAAGCGGGGAATATGAGCAAATCGTAGGGACGAGGACCGAAGGGATCGCGCAGGAACATAGAACGAGAAGCGTCTCTGCAAGTACAGAGGGCCACAGCCATGAAGGGCACGATGGGCCAGAACCAATGATTTAAATTTGACTCTCTCCGCCATCGGGAGCCAGTGGAGGGATCGCAACTGAAGTCGAACGCTGTTCCCAGCTGAGGTGCCCAGTAGGAGTCTGGCTGCCGCATTCTGAACCACCTGTAACTTCTTCAACAGGTAGCCCGGAATGCCAACAAAAAGGGCATTGGCGTAGTCCAGCCGCGACAGGGTCAGTGCACAAGTAACCGTTTTCCTCGCTGCCTGAGGTAAAATGGGAAAGAATCTTCTGAGAGTTTTGAGAAGGCCGAAACAGCAGCCAGCCAGCTTCGTAATGTGTGTTGAAAAAGAGAGACCCTCATCAAACCATACCCCCAGATTTTTTGTGGGCTTCCCTGTGGAGGTAGGCAATGGAGACTCAGGAGGCCAAAGGTGCTCTCGAAAATTAGGAGGGAATTTCCCAAACAGCAAAATCTCGGACATGGTAGGTCATCTGGCCAATGACAAGTCTTGCCCAGCTTTGAACTCCAAATGTCTCAATTGTGGGAAAATTGGCCATGTAGCAAAGGCTTGCGGAATATTAAAATTTAAAAAGAACAAGTGTGTGAAGGAAGTTTGGGTTCAAAATGAATCAGACTCTGATCCTGATGAGTTACATTGTGGTGAGATCTTGGTTCAGGTTAATCAGTGTAAGCGGAAAAGTCCCATCGACAGTGTTCTAGTAAATGGTTGCCCTGTCAAAATGCTTTTTGATTCTGGGGCAAAAATCACCTTGGTCCCAAAGAGCTTCTACGACACGTCTTTATTGGGTAAAGTGAAGGTCTTCAAGCCTGACATCAGACCACTTGCTTATGGTGGTCAACCTATAAAGTTATTCGGCTACTTTGAAGGTGACATTGAATACAGAAAAAAACTCACCTCTGGAAAAATCTACATCTCCTCCAGAGGTGACAGTATTGTAAGTTGGATCCACCAGGCCGATCTCGGTGTGATGCTAATTCCTCGTGGGAATCCATGCATTGTTCTGAAAAGAGACCTAATTCCACCACTTCCTTTTTTTTTTTTTTTACATTTTTTGTCCTCATTTGCCTTGGTTAACAATAGAAGATATTCCGTACTCCAGGGTCTCCCTTAGAATAGCACCAGCCAGAGATCTTCGTTCCACACCAAGTATGGGTCACTCTATACCTTACTTACTAATCTCCAACCATAGGTAACTTGATTTCACACAGCCACCTGTGTAGTCACCAAAGGAGTAATCAAGCAGTATAGTATAGAGGCCTAATCATCGGACTGAATTTAAGTAAGTTGCTTCACCCAGTTCTCATAGGGAAGCCAAAACTCGTTACGCTTATTCTTAGATATCCTATCCAGCCGATTAGTATACTTTACTGACATCAACCATTCTATATTATTTGGGGGAGTGGATTTAACCCCATTTTTACAAATTTCTCTTCTGGCCAAAAGTATCAGGTAGAAAATCAGTTTTCTAATGTTATTTGACATGACTTCACAATGCTCCGTGATCCCAAAGAAGACAATAGTTTTGCTTACCTGGAGTGTCTCTCCAAGTATTAAGGATATAGTGTTACTCACGTCCTCCCTAAAGCCCTGGACTTCGGGGCATTCCAGAAACATGTGAGTGTTGTCTCCTTTTTCCTTGCCACACTTCGGACATCTCAGCATGGGACCTTTCCCCAATTTGGCCAGTTTATACAGAGTCCAATAAACTCTGTGAAGACAGAAAAGGTGGTTCCGCCTTAAATTTGCAGCACGAACCGTGGAGTATAGAAAGTTACAAGATACTTGCCATAATTCTTCCATCTGCTCTCCGGGCAAGATCTTCTCCCACAGTAACGATGGTAGATTGAAGTCTCCATCTGCTAACTCCATTAAAAGCCAATACCAGCTCGCCACCTCTTTTTTCTGAGTCCCATTCGTCATCATCCTAGATTCCAAATCATTTGATATTCCAACACCAGAATCAACAGAAAGACACCAGCTTTTTATTTGAAGATACTTAAATCTTGAAAGCTGATTATTGGCTATTCCTTGACACTCATCCCAGGTAATCAGAGCCCCATCTGATATCAGTTGTCCCCAATGTACTATTCCTGCTTTTTTTAAAGGGAGAGCCAGGTTATCTTTGGACCACTCCGGAGAACCAGGCGAGTTCCAGATAGGAGCCATTCCGCTGTAATAATTTAATTTTAATTCTTTCCTGATTTTATACCATGTCTCCGCAAAAGACTGTAGAATCTTCAGTCTGGCTTTTTTAAAGAAACGTGGGTCTCCACACTTATGTATAAACCCATATTCACCCCCTTCTACCTCCTGGAGCATTGCCTTGAACATATTCCCGAGCTCGGAAATATCAGGTGTAGTAAATAGCATTTTCCCTGTTTTTAAAAGAAATACCCAAGCGTAATACGATAGATCTGGCATTCGTAGACATCCTTTATTTGCCGCCTTAGCTTCTTCCTTGCAATACAGATCCCTTTTGAGGCCCAAATAAAGCTGGTAATTTTGGATTGAGCCTTTTTGAGCCACTCGTCCTTAAACGCCATAGGAATATTCTGAAACAAGAAAGTGTACTTAGGAAGAATGGACATTTTTACAAGATTGAGTCTCCCATATAATGTCAAAGGAAGATGGGCCCAACTTAGTAGCAATTTTCCCACTTCTTTGTTGATCTAATAAATGTTGGATTCCGGAATTAGTTCTACTTTTGGAACTATCTTAATGCCCAAGTATCTCATCTCCTCCTGGATACAGTTCAACTGCAAATTAATATTCCAAGTCATTACTACTGTTTTATTTTCATTTATCTCGTATCCTGAGATTGCTCCAAACCACGATGCTAGTTTGTAAACCACAGGAAGAGAGGAGTCAGCTACAGAGGAATAAACCACCAAGTCATCGGCATATAACCCAACTTTTTTCTCCCAGCCTCGAAATTTAAAAGGGGAAATACTCTCATGATTTCTTATCTTTTCCACTAAGGGCTCAATATATATGTTAAAAAGAAGGGGAGATAAAGGGCACCCTTGCCTTGTCCCCCTAGAGATGTTAAATGATTTTGACAGATTCCCATTCACTACAATTCTAGCTGTAGGACTTCTATAAAGTAGATCTATTGCCCTACAAAAATTCTCTCCCAGATTAGATCATTTTAAAATCTTCTGTAGATAGGTCCAATTTACCCTATCAAAGGCCTTGGTTGCGTCCACTGTAATCACTGCCAGTGGTACCTTATACGTGGTGGCTATATTTATGGCCCCAATTAAACTATATGTAAGGTCTTTAATTCCCCTTCCTCGCACAAATCCCTTCTGATCTTCATGGAGGAGATTGCCCACCACCCCACTAAGCCTATCTGCTAATATTTTCGAAAAGATTTTATAGTCTGAATTAAGTAACGAGATAGGCCTATAGGAATCACAACAATTTGGTGGTTTGTCAGGTTTGTCAGGTTTTAGTATCAACATTACAATAGCATCATCCCAGGACGGTGGAACCTCCCTGCCGTTTTCGAAATTAGCTGATAACAGCTTAGCCATAATCGGGGCTAAATATTCCCCTAACTTTTTATAAATCTCAATAGGGAGACCATCCGGCCCTGCTGCTTTATTTGATTTCCCTGCTCTAATGGAATTTCTTATTTCCGCTACTGTTATTGAGCTATTAATAGCTTCTCTCTGAGCATCGGGAATTTTTCTTGGGGTATCTTGACCTAACCATTCTTCCACCTCCCCCTCCTTCGTGGTTAGATCTTCCGAATATACTTCTCCAAAATGTTTAAGAAAAGCCTCCTCTATACCTTCTCTTGTCACAATTAGACTCCCTGTGCCTTTTTGCTTTAGTTCTTTAATAAAGTGTTCTGTCTGGTCATTTTTTATCTTCCACGCAAGCAATTTGCTGCATCCTTCTCCATAATTAAAATGGACAAGTTTACTTGCTTGCCACCTTTCTTGTAATCTACCTTCCATCACTCCTGCCAGATCATTTTTTAGAGCCTGGATAGAGGTTTGCAAGAGTCCTTGTGCTGTCCCAGTATCAGGCAGCTGCTGTTCTAGAAGCCTAATCTTACTCTCGATACTCGCTATCTCTTCTCTCTGTTGCTTATTTTTGTGGGATTGAATGGATATTATTTTCCCCCTTAAGAAACCTTATAGGCATCCCAAACTATACCTATTGGTGCTGTGTCTATGTTTTTCTTGAAAAACTCTTGAGTTTCCATCCCGAGTTTTCCTACTATATCATCATCAAACAGTATAGTGCGATCCATAGACCACCTCTTCTGTACGACACTATTTAAGGGGGCCAAAGTTAAAGCGATGGCCGAGTGGTCTGACATATGTGATGCCACATGATTGACACCTCCAACCTGATCCCTTATGTTTTGACTAATTAAAAATAGGTCAATCCTCGATTGGTGCCCGTATTTTTTGTTATTAAAGGTATAACTCTTAAGGGATCCCTTCCTCTCTCTCCAGATGTCACACCAACCTCAGTCTTTTATTGAGTTTTTTATCAGGGATCGAGTTTTATTGTTTGTCACAGCTCTGCTTTTGGTGGAACGGTCTAAATTAATATCTAGAACTACATTGAAATCCCATGCCAAAATGACAAGGTCAGGGAAATCCAAAAGTTCTGTAAGCAAGTTACCAAATGGAGTAGGGTCATCTAAATTAGGGCCGTACTAGCCAACAACTGTATAGGCCTGATTATAGCATCTTATCTTAGCTATCGCCCACCTACCTGCCCTATCTACTTTGCCATACTCTATTATTATCTGGGAATTAGTTTTCACCAGAATCGCTACCCCTCTAATGGTAAGCTGTTGATCCGTGAATACCGCTTTCTGTATCCATTTCCTTGATTTAAGCACCTCTTTCATCTCTTCACTCATCAGATGGGTCTCTTGTAAAATTATAATCTGGGCTGGGGCATCTTTTAAATATTGCAACATCATCTCCCGTCTATGTTTCATTCTAAGCCCATTAACGTTCCATGATAAGATTTCTATTTGTGGTTTCTGGCTGGTTGTCATCTTTTATTTCTTAGAGTCATTATCTTATTAGAGGCTGGGTTATATTTTTTTAGCTGAGGACCAATTTTTTTTGTCTTTTTTACCCACTGCTCCCTCACCCGTGCACTAATAGCTACCCGTGACTTCCCTCCCCTCCCACCCTCCCTTGGAAAGCCCTCCTCCACCTTCTTGATGGCCTAAGCCTGAGGAGGCTCCCTGAATTAAGAGACCATACTAAAGAAAAAATAATAATAATCATTCCGCTGATACTCAATTTACAATCAAATAAACAACCCGGAGAGTGAAGTGGTGCATACTAACTGCAGACAGATGCTAAAAAAATGCGGGCCTCTACCTCAACCCTGTGTCTAACGATTTAAGAAATTCCGCTGCATCTTCTACCCTTCAAAAATTCTGCAGTTTGTTGTTATGCATCACCCGAAGACTGGCCCGAAATGTCAGCTGGGCCGTCGCCCCCATTTTTTTGAAGGGCTCAATCATATTACCTAATTCCCACTGCTTGTTAGCTGTAAATTGAAAGATGTCAGATCTTATTTCAAAATTCATGCCATCAGCTGTTAAAGTTTTCTGTTTTAGGGCCTTTAATATGAGAATTTATTCCTTGACCTTATATGTTTTAAAGTTAACCTGAATTTTTCTTGGTTTTCTCTTATTCAGGGATGCCTTAAAGGGGTCTCTATGAACCCTCTGTATATCCTCCACCAAGTCTTCTAGTGTACACTCGATCTGTGTACTTGACTTCAAAAGTCTTCAACAAAGGCCTTTAAATCCTCGCCCTCTGAGCCTTCCGGTATTTTTAATATACGGAGGTTGTTTCTTCTCATGTTGTTCTCTAATGATTCCATCTTTTCCTTCCATATCACCTCATTCCCCTTTAATAGCTTGATCTCCTTAGTATTGGCTTCTGTTTGAAGCATAAGATCCTTCACAGGCTGCAGAGGTTGCAGAGGCTACTGCCTCAAAACAAGACAGCCGAATAGATAGGGACTGGGAGACCCCTAGAAGAAGGAAATTGCAAGGAAAAAAAGGGGCAATCCCGACAACAAATTTGAAGATAACACCATCACTAAGGACCATCTTTAAAGTAGTGCCAAAGACCTTGTTATAAAAAAAACCTAGTTCTATCCTGTCCAGAGAATAGTCAGGGAGAGGATAGAGATATAATAAGTCCAAATAGATTTCAGGTGTTGGCAACTCTCCCAGAGCCTCAGGAAGTAGCCGTTTTGAGGAGCCCAGGTCATCACAGGACGAGGAAAGAGTATATCCCCCCTTAGGATTATGGAGCCTAGTATTCTGCAGTCTGGTGGAACGCAGCTAGAGGTAGAGGGGGTACCCTCGGAAATTCCACTATTGCCTCTTGAAGTTCGGGAGGAGGTAAACCAGGCTCAGCACAACACAGAAATACAAGCGGCATCCCACTCCCAACCACAGTCTCAACCACAGTCTCAATCTGTTATAGACTTAATTCGGTTGTTAACAACTGAGGTGAGAAATAGGTTTGAAGTTTCAGAATTAAATCAAAGAGAGATTAGATCAGCATGTGACAGCCTAGAGAGAAAAAAATGGATGATCTCGCCAGTAGTACCACTCAGCTGGAAACTTCAGTGAAGGATCTTACGCTAATTCCACCACTTCCTGTTATTGCTGATTCTCGTGAGTCTGCCAACATTCTCCAAGTAAATAATTTACGCACTGAGGTTGAGGAGGTCTTCAGCGAGAAATTAGGTTGTTTGTCTGACTATACACATAGAATCACCCTGAGGCCTGGTGCCACCCCTGTCACGTGCAAAGTGCGTAGTGTACTATTAGCTCTGAGAGAGTCCATGCAAAAGGAGCTAGAAAAATTACAGAAAGAAGGGATTATAATCGAAACTGAGGCAAGTGATTGGTTGCCTCCTGTAGTACTCGCTCGCAAAGCATCTTGAGAGGTGAGACTATGTGTAGACTTGCGTGCTCTCAACCGTGCTGTCATAGCTGATAAGTACCCTCTTCCCAATATTGCAGAGATGCTAACACAGCTTGGTGGGGCTGAGGTCTTCTCCACTTTAGACCTCAGGGCCGCATACCACCAGATCAGGATTGACCCCGAATCCATGGACCTGACTGCGTTTATAACACCTTTTGGGATGTATAAATTTACAAGGCTTCCCTTTGGCTTAAATTCTGCGGCCTCCGTCTTCCAGCGAGCTATATAAGACGTCCTCCATGGATTACCAGGAGTTACAATCTACCAAGATGATGTACTGTTACACGGCCCGTCTCAGAAACTGCATGATGAAAGGCTTAGGGCTGTTTTAGAACGTTTCAGGTCACGTGGATTGACCTTATGCGAGAACAAATTTAAATTTAACCTTCCTGAAATTGACTATTTGGGGCATAATTTGTCTAAAGAGGGTGTAAAACCGAGGGACCATTTGGTTAAGTCCATTGAGAAACTTCCCATGCCCCAATCCAGAGATGATTTGGTTACCTTTCTCAGCATGGCCGAATACTACAACAAGTTTGTGCCACAATTTGCTTCCCGCACCTTTACTCCTAAAGAAAGGTGTAAAATTTACTTGGTCACCTCAATGCCAGTTAGAGTTTGACGATATAAAAGAAGCTTTGAGTGAGGCACCATCTCTCCAGAGTTTTGACACTAATGCCCATTCCATTCTTATCACCGATGCTAGCTCCAAGGGTCTCGGCGCTGTTCCGAAGCAGGTGAAGGATGGAAGGGAAATTACTATCATGTTCCTGTCAAGGGCACTAGTGGGTCCTGAAATCCAATACTCCGTCATAGAGAAAGAAACTTTGTGCATCTTTTGGGCAATCAAGAAACTCAAAAAGTTTCTTTGGGGAAGTTCATTTGTTGTACAATCTGATCATAAACCCTTGAAAGACTTATTCACAAAGAAGAGTCTGGATGCTGTATCCTCAAGGACCGCCAGATGGATAGTCACTCTCCAGGACTATGATTTTGTAGTCAATTACATACCTGGAGCTCAGAACAAGGTCTCGGATTGCCTTTCCCATCTTGTCCTGAACTATTCTGATCCCGCTCCAGACACCTTAAGTGACTTGTGGGAGGATGACGATTATAAAGTGTGTGAGGTTATGACAAGTGTTTTGAGTTTAGGTGAAGTCATCCATGGAGACTGACCCCACGATTCTTGAAGTCTTCAAGTTGACGACTGAAGGGTGGGGGGGCATAAAAAGCCTGAGTGAAGAGACACGCAAGTTTTGGAATGTGCATCATGAGTTATCCGTCTTCTCTGGGCTGCTTTGGAGGGGTACGAAACACGTTCCTCCTCTCTCCGTCAGGCAAAGAATTGTAAATCAAGCCCATCAGGGTCATCAGGGCATCTCCAAAACCAAAGAGATGATCCGATTGCACTTCTGGTGGCCTGGCATGGATCTCCTTGTCGAGCGCATGGTGAGGGATTGCAGTGAATGTAATGCATGCGACAAGGCCTATATAACCAGGGTTTAACCCATGGTTGTGTGGGAGACCCCTGATCGTTGTTGGCAAGAGGTGGCTTTAGATCTTCTGGGTCCCATTACTAGCAGCTCTGGCCAATCCTATGTCCTGGGTTTGATAGACATGTTCTCTAGATGGCCAGAGGTCAAGATCACACACAAAATTGAGACTAAGGACGTCATCAAGTTCCTTGACGAAGTTTTCTCACAAGAAGGACTCCCGGACTGTCTCCTGACTGACAACGGGGTCCAACTGGTCTCTAGAGAAATGGAGGAGTACTTAACTAACAGGTGTATCAGTCACAAGCGTTGTGCCCT
This sequence comes from Calotriton arnoldi, assembly GCA_963921515.1. Taxonomy (NCBI): domain Eukaryota; kingdom Metazoa; phylum Chordata; class Amphibia; order Caudata; family Salamandridae; genus Calotriton; species Calotriton arnoldi. The sequence continues at coordinate 98,010 of CAWUFW010017243.1, forward strand.
CTACCATCCCAAAACCAACGGAATGGTGGAGAGGTTTAACCGTGTCCTAAAATAATCCATCCAACTGGCCAAGGCCCAAAATAAAGACTGGAAAATGGCAGTCGTGGAACGTGTGACGGTTTACCGTCTGACGCCTCACTCAACCACTAGTAAGGTTCCCTTTGAGCTGTTTCGAGGGCGGAGTCCCAACACCCACATGTTCCAAGCGTGGATGAGAGACAAAAAAGAGTGTGTGGGATTGCATGCTGGTTCTGGTGTGGTTCTTTCTGGTCATAATCCTGATGTAGCATCCTGGCAAGAAGGTCAAAACTTAAAGGCTGCCAAAAGAAAGGAGTACTTTGATGCCAGGCACGCTGTCACTCACACTCGCGACAGTGTGGGTGACCGAGTAAGGGTACGCCTTCCCCAGAGATCAAGTGGGATCTCAAAGTTCTCCTCACCTATTGTTATGAAAAGACTCTTTCAAAATGCAGTGAAGTTGAATGATGGACACATCTGGAACTTGAATAGGATTGCTCCCATGCGCACCAAGGTCCAAGCAGAGTTGGTTGTTCCAGAAGCAAATTCTGAGAGGTTGGCTGAATTGCGAAGGAGTACTCGCACTGGGAAGATTTCAGTGAAATTGAACGATTTTGTTCTGCATTAAAGTTTCCTCTACCCATGAGTTGTTCTTACATTTTTTCCCCTCCTTGCCCATCCCACTGTGTATCTCTTTCCTGTTTTCTTGTGTAAAGAGGGAAGGTGTGTAATGACCTGCGTGTCATGTGTCATGTCATCTTGTTCCATACTTCTCAGTGAGTCTAGAGTTCCTCATTCTAGAGCCATCGTTCAGTTTGAGTTGCTCTAGAACTCTGGGAATTCAGTTGCTGCTGGTGCTGTGTGGATGGGACGTTTTACCTCCTGATACTTGCTGTTACCGAATAAAATAACTTCCTTATATCTCAACCAGTGTGATACGGCTGAACTTCATTACAATTTTCTTTCAGGATTTTTTTAAATAGTCTGCCAAAACCGTGATGCAAGGGATTAAACTCATGCAATGAGGTCAAATTCGATGGAAGCGGTCTCAAAGGCATGAGCAGAGTTATTTTCCTGTGTGAAGTCATGTGATATGCAATCTGAAATGCAGTAAACAATGTTTTTCTGATGTCAGCTTCCCTGTACTTTGGTCATAACATGGAATTTGACCTTTGAACTGGAATTAAAAATGTCAGAATATGTGTTTATTACTATACTTTCTCCCAATAATATGTGTTTTAGGGCCAAGTTTATGTTGGTCTGATCAAGGTACTGGACACAGAGATGACTACAAAATAAGTGGGAACTTTATCTCTGCTTAAAACATTATGGTACACTTAATAATGTGTATAAAATGCTCAGTTAATTGTAATTATATTGCAGAATCCAGCCACATAAGAGAATGAATATCCGCCAGCAGAAGCTTAAGTAATCACACAAGCATAGCACTTTGAGTGAGCATTTCTAGGGATCCAAGCACAGTATTCAAGAGCTAAAGAATATACAGTACTCAAATGTGATTTCAAAACAGCTACTGAAAGGAAGCCTTATAAATATAAATGCATACCACTATTCAATAAACAGAGATGGTTTGAAAAATGTGTTGGAGAGTTGTAGGCTATTATCCTCATGAAAAACCTTCACCCTTTACATCTACGCACAGAGAAGCACAGGCTGTGTTACTTTGAAGCACGTATATATGACATGTGAACAACTTTGCCCCAGATCCTTCGCACTACAGATATATTGACCTGATATATAACAGGCTTCACTCAAGCCCACCCATCCTACATGAGACACCAAATTAAAAAGCAACTCACTGTACCTAAGCCCTGCCAATAATCCAGCTGCATTGACTTGATATGAGATAGCGTTTCACAACCTTTACCCCCCAAGTCTCATGCTATTTAGCCTCATACGTGGCTGATCACTCCTCTTCTCACGAAACCACTGCAGCTCTCTAAACATAGTTTTCAGTCACTAATGAATTATGAACACCAGAAAAAGATAAATAACAGCACAAAAATTCAAAAATTTACTATATAATTGGGAAACCTTATAGCATACACAAGGGCGGTGTCCAGCATTTAGAACTATGAAATTAGAAACCTATGTTTCTGCACTGGATTAGAGTTAACCAGTCCCTTCAAATGTGTGTACCTTCGAGGTCAATGGCTCTAAAATAAGAAGGAACTAGACTTAATAGTACAGCAGCCAATAGTGGTCTGACCTACAGGGAATGTTGGTTGTATTAGTGCAAACTGGGATATGAGGTCTTCTTCAGGGTTTCTGATCCAGGTAGTGTGCAGGCCAATCAATTTCTTGACCTTAACATGGCTGGCTAACTGAGGGGAAATATTAAAAGTTAAACCAGGGAGATTATAATGCTCTCACTGATCTAGAGGTGGACATGAATTTCTGCAGTATGAGAGGCCATACAATCAAGCTATTTGCCAATCTGAATAATAAGCTAGTTCATATGGCAAATCACTAGTTTCCTATCACCAGCTTCTCTACTCGGTTATGAGCAGGCAAATAGCTAATGACTAGACAAAATGAGCATAAAAGTGGAAAGTGTCTACAAAACTCAACTTAGGCAATAGAAATCTCTCAATCCGTATGTGATAGTTTTGCTACATTTTTCACAACATCAGAGCAATCTATGAAAATATTATTTCCTCTCACCTGATTAGCCAGTATGCTGATGGAGCAAAGCATACCCAGATGACATGCACTCTTTACCTCTGATGATGCATCATGGGGTCACATTAAGCTAAAATATGGGTCCCCAAATGATGCCTGTCCATTTGTGATACTACAAACCCTGACCAGTGTACGTGTGCTGGATGCTTGCCAGAAGGGTGTTGTTAAGCCTGATCTTGATACAGGAGACCTCAAAATCTATAAACAATCACCCTGCTCCTCGTATTCTCCAAAACCATGGAGCAAAATCTTACTGAAAGGTTGCCATCCATCTGGGACAACACTGACACTTTAGACTGGTCTCAGGCAGGTTATATACCAAGGACATTAGTTAGGTAGTACTGGTAACCGTGCATAACTTGACGATAGGCAAGGTGCCGCAAGCACGTGTTATTGAGCTTGTTGTTCGCCTTTAATACATTTGATCATTCCACCTTGATCAACAGGCTGAGATTGGTTCTCCCTTAGGTGGGTTTAAGCACTTTTGCATGGAGGCAGAGTCATTGTCTCTGTATTGCTACACTAATATTTTAATGACCCGGGCAGTTCAAAAATCTTTATGTACAACTGTTGTGTGAGTTAATTAGATGTTTTCTGTTTAAAGTACTGGGATGGATCACAAAATATTTTTGGCTTGCACTACTTGATATCCTTGGTGATGATTGAATCAGTGCTTGGTGGCAACAACTTTTACTGCTGTATTATGAAAGCAACATTTCAACTATTTAAGACACCAGTCAGTCCTAACCTGTGCCAGAGGCCATGTTTTCAATTAACAGTTGAAGGACTTGTTCTCCTTTTTGATAATCAAATCAATTAACAGTTTAAGTTTAATTAAACATAGTCATTGTGAGAAACTGAATTATTAGTTGGGCTGGATGGTAGTCTACCATAAGTAATAAAAGAAGAAAATGTAGAAGGAAAATTTGTAAAGCATTTAGAAGGACCAATGCAGCTAAAACGTCAAAAATATATTAAAAATCCCACTCCAAGTTATAAAAATAGAGAAACAATTAATAATCAAAATGACACTAAATTGACAAAATAAAATAAAATAAATCAGAGATATGATTTTTTAAAGATTTAAGTGACAATAGTGGCAGAAAGTGCAGAGGACCAATGGTAGAAATGGTTGCAGTAGACTGGGACATAGGCACAATTTGAGGCCGACTAAGAGCGAGGGTCAGATATAACAATTACATTAGCCCCGTATGGTCCTGGAAGTAGTGAAGCACGCCAATCTGAAAAGTGTCTGTTGTTTTTCTGAGGAAAAACTCTTGTCCAGGTGGGACAAACCTGAAATGAAATCTGAAATGAAATCTGCCATGAAACAGCCTGTCGGCTTCTGTTTGACATCCGCCTCTTGACGCTCTGGAGCAAGCGTTTTGACATAGTTCCCACACTTCTTTTGGTGACCAAGCACTAACAAGCCCCTCTGGACCTCAGTGGGAGCACTTAGAGACTCTCAGGATGTTAGGCATAGGAGAACAGCAAAATCCTGTTCAGGTTCCTTTGTCACTGGTCGGCTGGGCTTCTACATCGGAATGCCCTTTTCAGTTTTTTTTAATGTACCCGGACCACACAGAGGATAGGTCTTATGGTCCCTGGAGATTTTTCTGTTCTTGGATTTCAAGTCGAAAGGAGCCCAAACTCCACAGTTCCTTCTCGTAGTTCATAGATGCAAAGTGGAGCAGGTTCAGTCTGCTTGGTATCCTTTAGCAAGTTCAGCAGTGTTCTGATGATTGTGGGGTACCACATTTATGCTTAGCACCAGCTTGTCGGTGGGGGTAGCTCCTCAGCACTACCTAACCAATGGGGCAAAAGTATCCCAGGGGCAACCCTACCCACATTTTCAGTAGTTCATGTTTGCCTTACTGCAAACAGGTACCAAATGACATTTACCAGGGCATTTTCACGACTGCAGAAATCTTTGGCCACAATAAACTTGGGTTTTGAGGGCTGGGGGGGGGTGTCATATGAAAATCACCAGAGTTCTTCCATGTCTAACACTAACATCCAGTTTGACGTAGGCACTGTACCTACAACAAATCCATAAACAGATATCTGGTAGGAAAAAAGCACGGTTCTTAAGCAACCATACAGGGAATATACAAAAATTGCCGTGGCATCCTGTTCTCTCCCTTTGAATTAAAGTGCACCCCTAATGTTAGATGTGGATCAACAGACCTGTTGAGCAGGATTTGACAGTGTGGTGATAACAGGATGCCCACTGTTCCAACTGTAAATATTATGTGGAGCTTAGAGGTGCCATCTCTGCCCATTCAGGTCAAACTAGGAGCATATTTACAAGCCCCTTTTTGTGATGCTCTGGCAGCACAAATCACAAAAGCATATCTATGAGGCCTCGCAAAGCCACTATGCTTGGCTTTAAATGGCCTCATAGATACGAAGAAAGGCAAGGCAGCGCAAATTGCTGCGTTGCCGTACTCTGCACTTGGGAGGCATTTCATGGGCGTTACGGTAGGTTATCCCACACAACACCCATGGATTCTGACACTTTCCCAAATTTACGAGAGCATGTAAACCTGGGGAATCACCAAAACCTTATGCTTCCTGAGGTGAGGTGTAACGAGGAGAAATATATTTATTTCTCTTTATGTTTTCCACTTTCTATGTATGCAGAATGCAGCACACATAGAAAGAGGAAAACACCTCTTAGGATTGTTTCTGTTTAGGAAGGTGCCCCTACCTAGACAAAAGCAATTCTTCCAACAACACAGTCACCCTTGCACCATGGAGCAAGTGTGACTGCATTGGTGCTATGCTGCAGAAACGGTGCCAGCGCAAGGGGAAAGAACAGGAATGCACCATATTGCATAACTACGGTGCATTCCTGCTCTTTCACTTTGGCATAGAGTAGCACAGAAAGCTGACATGCTGCCTGCCCTATGCCAAATCCCATAAATGAAGGCTCTAGTTTCTACTCTTGGGAGACATTTCACACCTTTTTCACACTTATTGCCAGGGTTCACCACAGGCTGGGAGCTGGCATGGACTTATGCTAATTAGCCATCTGACAGTTCAGATAGGTAAACCGTAACTTTCAAAAAAGTTACTTTTCTTTGATATTAATTAAACATCTGACTTCACCATTGAATTGGATTTGTAATAACTATTAAGAATAGTGGTTTAATTATTTTTCCGTCATGTCTCATTCCTGAGATGGCAGTATTAGTATTTTCATGCTGTGTACTCTGGTTTTCTACTTAGGACAGTTAGGCCAGCTAGGGCCCGTCACAGTGAAAGCAGCGTTTAGGGCCTTGACACTATAGGGACATGGTAGCATTAATTTTTTACATGTCCCACTTTCAAATACCATGCACCAAATTTGTACTGCCGTATGTGGTTTGTGATTTTCATGTACACTCCTACATGGGCATCTTCCATATTAAGCCAACAAGAGATCTAGTGAGGTGAAACATGTTGGATGTATGGATACAGTGATCAATGGATTCCTGTAGAGGAGACAGTGAGGTTTACACTGCTCCCTTCTTCTGAACGTGATTTGGAGTTCTGGCGGAGGCATAATTCTTGGTCTCTCTCACCACATTCTATAAATAGCAGCACAGGGCTAGACTATGGCTCACGAAATTGAGGGTAGGCTGGCGCTGCTGTGTGCCCTTCTTAATTTCTCCTGGTGGTAAAGTGCGCCCTTGGCTGATGCTATTCCATTCCTACTCGACTTCGTTCTTGGGGTTAAAGCTTGCCCTGGCAGCCCAGCAGAAGGACTCCCTCCTCATACTGTGAGTGCTAATTAAGACACACTCCTGATCTCCTACATAAGACCCAGTATTAAGTTAGGAATTACATTACTCGCCTACTCCACTATGCACTCCTCCACCAACAGATTTGACCTCTGGGCCATGGATTAGATCAGTTTCCGCTGGTACTTTGATAAGTGTCCCTTACATTTCTCTGTCTGTCTGAGGAGACCTTGAGAATTCAAAAGAGGTCGAAATTTCATAGACAACCCACAGCACATAAACTTGGTAGAATCATTTCATTTAATCCAATGATAAAAGCCATCTGACATTAGATTACAGTTATGTGCTTTTTATGATCACACAATTTCTTGTTTACTTTCTTTCATGGTCGTTTTCTCTCCCTGGGGACACGGCATACGCTCTCCTCTGATGAAATGTAAAGACAATATTTATTACTGAAAAACTAATGCTGAACATTAAATTGCTGGATTAATTGGCTGTAATTGTTGCATTTGTTGCACACAACGATTCTCGCTTCATAAACAGTATATTGTGATAACGTTTATTAAACACAGCGATAACCACTGCACATATATTTCACATTTCAAATGAGTTTCTAAGCAGGAAAAGGCTGCCGGTCATATGAGTGACATGGTGCATCAATGTCAACATGTGTGTGGGGGGGCTGGGTGTGAGTGGAGGGATGTCTGTGTGTGACTCACTAGGGCAGCTCAAAATAGGTCACACCCCAAAAGTAATCAACTGCAGATATATAAAGTTAGTAGAGGGATGAAAGTGAAGGTTTATTGGGTTCACAAAATAACAGAGGGATAAGATTTGTGGGAAAAGTAAAGTTGCACATAAGATAGCGGGAATAGAATGTCACAGAGGACGAAAGAAAAAGTAAGGCAAAGTATCAAGAAGTACACATTGAGATCATTGGCTATGTTTGCATCTTTCAGAATGGTACAAGGTGTGAAAAGGGTTATTGAAACAGGATCATTGTGATTTTTCTTATTAGATCATGGGCCAAATTTACCAACATTTTGCACTGGGTTTGCATCACAAGAATGACGCAAACCAGCACAAAATGTTTTTGTTACTTACTTTACAGCGCAAAACTTGTTTTGCCCTGCAAATTGCCAAATTTGCCAAAAAGTAACGCAAACTAGTGTGAAGCGCTGCTTTGCGTTACTTAGCTCCCATGCTTTTTGAAGCAAACCCCTATCCATCAAAAATTTGAGACAGGGATTTGTGTAAAAAAAATAACGCCACTTGAAAGAAGGCATTAAAAGGAGAAATGTTTTCGTTCTCCTTTCATTTCCAACTTTGCATGTGTGCTGCACTGTTCAGCACTCATACAAATTAAGAAAAGTTTTAAATGTAGTCTAAGCATAGTATTTTGCACTGGAAGTGTTACCTTCCAGTACAACACCTATAGTAGACTCATGCAAACATCCTTGCAGTATGGCACAAAGGTGTGTGCGTGGCATTCAGCAGCAAAATTATGCTCCGGCACTAAGAAGAGGGCAGGAGAGAGCCATATCTCAGTAAAGATGGTGCTCTCCTGCTCTCTCCTGTCACGAAACGTAGCGCAGAATATTTGGCTGCTGCGCTGCTTCCTGTGATACGTTGGTCAATCTGCCCCTATATGTTACAATATGCCCCACTATATATGTACAACTATATCTCCTGCACAATGTCTTATAGGTAGACTATATATTTAAATTGCCACTACATATACTGAACAGCTGAACTACATTTTAATCAGCTTTTTATAACTTTTCTCTTCTTGTTTTTTAATTACTGTGTACAACCTAACCCTAACTTCTTAATAGTTTTAATTATGTTTAATCAACGTAATCATTTAAATATATGTAATTAATTTTAAATCTTCTTTAGTTATTACCTAACCCTATATTTGTTGATTTTTCTTTCCAAAATAAATGAAGTTAACATTTTGATGCCATTTTTTATTGTATTTAATTATTCAAGAAATAATTTATAGTATCAACCTAAATAATCTTTCTTTTAAAAATAATAAAATATTTAAAAATATTAAAATGTATTTAAAATATTTTAAATAATTATGTTTGTTTTAATGTAATACCATCTTTTGACCTACAATTTTGTGTATTAAAATTATTATTTTGTGTATTAATATATGTTTTGTGCATTAATATTAATAACCTCCAATGTCGCTTTCAATATATTTTATCTACTTATTCTCAAGGAAATTTAATACGTTATAGTAAAATAATAATATATTTCTTTTAAATTCAATTTTTTTTTTTAAATCAATAAATCTTGGCAAAGTATTCTCACCAAACCCACGTTTTATTTATTATTCCATTTCATTACTTATTTATATTGAGTTATTTTTATTTTAACTAAAGGTTAATGCATTTAATAAATAACATGTCATCAAAATAATCAAAACAATTCAAAATATACAGAACGATTAAGCTTAAAAAGGTCAAGACATTTGAATTAAATTGAATACAACCCTCATTTTTGAACTGTCAGATTGCAAGCAGAGCCATCTAAGAGGGAGGATTTTTAAAAGGAAGGGGTCAAAAGCAGATGTTTTTAATGTTACCTTCAATCAAAAGGTTTGTTTGTGAAAACTGCTGAAGAGAAACCCAAACCAGACTTGCTGCTGCCGACTCCTGACTGCGGGGGAGCCCTGACGACTCACCAGCCCGCCACAACCGCCATCACTGCTGCTGGGCTCGAGGGGTGGCCAGGACTACGGCCCCCAGCCTGCTTTGCGGCAAGAACGCTGCTGCCACACCCTACCAGTATCAGGAGGCGCATAAAACCCAGCCACAGCTCCCGCAACGCGGGAACCCAAACCGGACTTTCTGCTGCTGACTGCTGACCGCGGGGGAGCCCTGACGACTCACCAGCCCGCCACAACCGCCATCACTGCTGCTGGGCTCGAGGGGTGGCCAGGACTATGGCCCCCAGCCTGCTTTGCGGCAAGAACGCTGCTGCCGCACCCTACCAGCATCAGGAGGCGCTTAAAACCCAGCCAGAGCTCCCGCAGTGCGGGACGTGCGCGGTCGTGCCCCAAGGGTGGGCCCGTCTGCGCCTGTCTGCGGTCGTCTGAGGCCGGGCTGGGCCACCCCCCTTTCGCCTTCTACTTGTGGGGGCCATTATTATCTGCGCTTTCCCCCATCCAGGCTTCAATGTGGATCTACGTGGAACAGGCTAAAGGCGCACAGATGAGTGACAATTCCCATTTAGTCTTGTTTTCCACCTGCATTTAATTGTCTACCTTTTCCCTTTTTAACAGAAGCGAACAATTCTAAGAGCTCGGTTTTACCCTATATTTATTTACGTGTTTTTATAATGCTATAAGGCTTATTTCCTTGCACTTTGCGCTTTGACTATAGTTCTGTGCCCCTTCGCGTATAGCAGATTGTATCGAGTACTGTATTTCTTCTAAACGCCCTAGCACCTTGCACTTAGCACTTTGACCATAGCACATTGTACTTTTGCACCTGGCACTTTATATTGAAATTGAGCGTGTACTAGATCATAGATCACATTAGTTACAATTATATATAAACACCGCTTGGGAAGCCACCATGACTAAACGTAAGATCCAAAAAGCTATAATTGATCACCCACGCACTACTATCGACTCTTTTTTAGTGCGAGCAGTGAGTGCAATCAGCGATGAAATTGATAGGACAGAAAGTCGCCTTTCCCTGGGCCCTGGCACGATGGTTGGGGAACAGTTAGGTAACAGTGGCGGACTCCAACAGGGAGAGCTTACGCAACCTGTAGGAGCTGCCCCCACTGCGCCACATGGAACACCTAGGCCCCATGGAAATGTTTTAGAATCTGAACATGACTTGTTTATTCAACCGGATTCCCCCCCCTTGCATACATCCGATAGATCGCCATCCCCGAAGAGGAAGAGGGGCTGCAAGAAGAGACAAACAGCGGTGGGCAACTCCAAAGGAAAGAAATGTCCCATGCAGACCCCTAAAGACCCGGTATGTGATAGCCTAGACAGCCAAGGTACCACTGCCAACTCACAAACGACATTAATTATAGCCACAATTTTATCTAAGGTTGAGGAGATGTTTAGGCCGGTCCACGAGAAAATTGACAAATTGTCTAGTGAGGTGACCAAGATCTGTGATCTAATGAGGGACACTTGTACTAGCGCCGGGACAAAGAGGGATGCAACTAGGGGAGGGATAGATGAGCCTGTGTCTAAGATAACTATCAATAGGGATAATGGAATAAACGAAGGAACAGGTAGAGAAACTCCTGGGGGTAGAGAGGACATTGCAAGCCCAGGGTTCACCAGTAGAACTAACAAATTAACAACTCATAATCCACCAAGACAGCCAGTCCTGATTAACTGCACCCGACCAGCTCGAGGGGCTAGGTCTGATGGGACAGATATGGAACATCCAACTGCCACCTCAAATAAGTCATGGCATAATATAACCCAAGAGAGGAGAGTAGACATCCCCATCAACCTGCCCCCTGAATGCTGCCCATATGTCGCCGTCCTGGTGAACATACCTCCCCTGCAACTAGGACAAAGGGAGAGCCAGAAAGGGAGAACAGAATAGTACACTGGCTTGACAAGAACTGTGGCTTCCCAGTGTCAGGAGCTAATCAAATTCTCCTGACACGAAGAGTGGGATAGATTGGTCCCCTACAGAAGAGTCTCAAAGGAGACTGTATAATTAATAATTTTCGTACTCCTAGTTGGGCCAGAAATACCTTAGCTAGAGCACCCCCATCGTCTCAACCCGATTCATCCATGACACTGCTACCACTTGGTTTCTTCTATAGGCACCTAAGGTTTAGACAACATAGGGACGATGACCAAAATCCCCGGAGTTCAAACCTAATTTTAACAATCCAACCCCACCAAGATTTACCAGTTTCAAATAGATACCAGGCCCTGAGCTCCCTCCAAGAAAATGATTGACATAAGGGCACTAACCATCTTAGACCGGAGCCATACCCTACTGGAGACAGGGTTGATGATAAAGATGTAGGGGGCTTACTTACAATTGATCCACCCCAGATTGAGCCTACTATCATTACAGACTCAGAGTGCATACTTACACAGGTTCCATCTGTAAGTCTAGATAAAGGAAGTAATGGCAATTACACTGGAGTCAATTCTGGAAATATGTTTGAGAATGACTACACTATTACCACCTGGAACGTCGCAGGCTTAAGGGCCAAACAGGATTCACCAGCCTGGCAGGACTTTATTACTATTGAGTGTGATATAATTTGCCTGCAAGAGACCTGGTGCACCGAACCGACATATGTAGAAGGGTTTACATCATATTGGCTCCAGGCTGTGCCTTCGCCAGCTGGTAGAGCCAAAGGGGGGCTTCTGATCCTTATTTCAAATAAGCCATCTGCTTTTATTGTTAAAAGAATTATCACTGTAGGAACACACTCCCATATTTTATGGCTACACTGTAAAGATGGTAGGGATGTGGTCATGGTCAATTACTACAACAACGTGTTTGATTCAAACCTTAGTAACATTGTATTCGAATTAGACAATGGGCTTGACAAACTGCTAAGCACTATCAAGACTAATATTGTTATAATCTGGGTGGAGGATTTTAATATTCAACCATGCCCATTGTCGATGACTAAGGTCTGCGGGAACACTCACGGGGAGGATGACGAAAGTTTGCACTTTACACACAATGACTATGGTGGAGCTCTTAACTTATTGATGGCTAAATATGACCTTGAACTGTTACAATGCGCATGTGATACCAATGGTGGCTATATACCAACATTTACTGGCAGAAATGCTGCTTCTATTATTGACCATATGCTTATTTCAGCTAGCAGCAGCTATTTGTGTTCTACTCCATGGATCACTGAACAAGTACCGAGTGACCATAATTGTATCTCTATGTCAACCCTAGTTTGGGGGTTAAAAATGGCAGTAAATCAAGATTGCATAACTAATATTACTCCTATTAGGCCTAATGGGATACGTATTAAATGAGTTGGTGTGGATCCTGCAAAAGTTTTAAAAGAAATTGTTACTAAATGTGATACAGAGTTTTCTTATTGCCTCAATGAGGATGTTAACCCCTCCCTGTTGCTAGCCAACTTCGGGAAAATTAATGCTGTAATCGAGGGTATATTAACTGCACCCTTTAGGGAAAATAGCAGACAAAATAGAGGCTAGTTTGATCATACCTGTACACAGTCACTAAGTCAACTTAAACAAGCCTTGGGTAGTAAACCTAGAAATACTGAGATCATCAAAAACTTACGTCTTAATTATAAACTGGTTCTCAAGGCAAGAAGAACTAAGCTTCAAGAGGCATCATGGGATAAGTTAACTTTGGCAGCAGCTACAGTGAACAGTAAGCTTTTCTGGGAAATCGTTAATTCACCATTTTTAAAGAATGATTCATTCCCAGAATTATTCTCTCATGTTAACGGTGACTCATGGGTGAGACACTTTTCTAGTATTTTTAATCCACTTGATCCTGATGCACATCGGTTGCCAAGTTTAGTTGGAAGTCAGTGGCCGGTGTTGCCCCTAGAAATTACTATCGACGAAGTCCTTGATGGATTGATCGGTAGTAGGGGTGGTAAAGCACCAGGCCCAGACGGGGTCCACATTGATGTTTACAAAACCGAATTAGATTTATGGAGCCCCATTTTAACTAGAGTTTTTAACTTGGCAGTGACGGAGTGCATACAGCCGTCATGGGGTCAATCTGTGATTATCCCCATTTTTAAAAAAGGCATTAAAACCGAAGCCAAAAATTACCGCCCCATCTCGCTTCTGGATTCATAAGTTAAATCGATGAGCAGAATTTTATTGGTGAGACTTGAAAACTGGGCTACCGAAAACGAGATACTCTCTCCAGTTCAATATGGGTTCAGAAAAGGGCTGGGTACCCTTGAGCAATGTATTAACTTGGAACTCCTGATAGGCAAATACACGCTCGCCAAACAGGGAAGACTATACCTGTGTTTTGCAGATCTTAGCAGTGCGTTTGACCTTGTTGATCACGCTATCTTGTGGCCAACCCTGCTTAACCTAGGTGCCCCCAAAGAAATAATTTTCTTCCTCGCAAGGCTATATGAGAAACTTTCGTGCAAGGTGCGATATGGGCAGCGGGGTGAGTGTACACCACACTTTGAGGTCAAAAGAGACATCCGTCAGGGCTGCGTCTTGGCACCGCTACTTTTTTCACTATTTATAAATGAAGTTGACAAAGCCCTTAGGTCGGAACAGGCAGATGCACCTCAAATAGTGTTGTGTAGGTCCTATAGTACCCATGCAGGACCTGCGCGTTTGGATAACATAAACTTTGGGTTTGGTGACAGACTGACTCCGTGCACCCCCACCGCGTATGTTAGCCTGTTTTGCATTAGCTAGCTCACATTGCCACTAGAATCTCCTCTTATCGGGGAGAGATTAGTTTCTGGCAACCTTAGATCATGACAACCCTGATCCCTCAGAATCGTGGAAACACTGTACTACTTTTCGCTCAGTCACTCGTGCTTACTTATTCGGTTTGTCTCAGAGAGTTACACAGAATAAACAGTCTGGGCGTTTCAATAAGTATTTATTGAACAGTTGTTATTCTAGTGTAAAATATATGTGCTGCAGCAATCAGCAGACAGTAGCAGAGATATATTATCAGCAGTATGATAAAAGTGAAAGGATAGTACAGTTCTACCATATTGCAATTATCATGGATACATTCATGAATATATAAAATGCATTATAAAAGTGTGCGTACTCCTACGATGCCTAACTAGATGTACCTAAATGTACCTAGCATGTGTGTAGGTCTAAAAGCCTAAGAGCCAAGAATCCCTCTAGGATTTAGTCGAACCCCATTACCTGAATAGAGAGAGTGTGGGACCCCGTCCTGGTCTCGAGTCGGACACCCCGCAAGGGCTGTGTTAGACCGCTGTCAGCTGGACCGACTGCATGCAGGAGCCTCAGCGTCTCTGGTCAGTGTGTCGGCATGGAAGTCTCGGTTCCCTCTATCTTACTGTGGCAAGATGTGGTGTATTTATACCCTAAAGTGTCTCGACCCTCAGTATGGTTTGTATTGGTCTTTGTTAGACATGAGGAAGACGTCAGGGGTGAACTTTGTACATACATATTATGCGGGAGATGTAGCTGGTGAATGCTCATGCATAATTTATGAGTACATTGTAGGCCTGCGTTCGGGAAAACCCTGCAGTGTTCTAACCACAGACTAGATAACGTTCAACCCTCAGAGTTCGTTGTGTACTGTAGGGAACTAATGTAGGTGAAAGATCATGCCTATATTAGGGCATAGGAGATTATGACCATAATAGGGCATAGACGATCATGGCCAAAATAGGGCATATACGATTATGACCATAATAGGGCATATAGGAACGTTTCTATATTAGGGCCTCTATACGAAACATAACAATAGCTGGCAACCCCGTACCCGTTTTACTTTATGCAGATGACGCGGTGCTGCTCTCCAGAACCCCAGTTGGCCTCCAGCGCTTAATGGATAATTTTAGCCTTTTTATTAAGAATAGGAAATTATTAATTAACAAGACCAAAACTTTTGTCATGGCCTGTGGCCAGAAAACCAAGAAATGTAAAACCTTTCACATAGAGAATTCCCTGTGGAATTGGTTAATACCTTTTGCTATCTGGGTATATCTTACACAGGAAATGGACGAAAGAACTTGAAAATGTACGCTCTAAGATGGTCAAGAGTGCCCATGGGATTTTTAGATTTGCAGCCAAGCTAGGTAACCGTCGCATCAAGGATATGGTAGACATATACAAGGCTAGATGTGTTGCCATAGCCCTTTACGGTGCGGGGGTCTGGAGCTAAAACCATAGCAAGACACTACAACTTGAAGAAAGCTCTTTTTTTAAAACGCCTCTTGTGCCTACCTCCATCAGCATCTACTGAAATTACACACTGTGAAGTAGGTATTAACTACCTATCGGATCTCACCGCTTTGCGGCCATTACAGCTATGGAGATCCATTTGGGCCAAAGAGGAGACCAAATGTACTCAATCCATCATTGAAGACTGTTTACTTCTGGATAAAAGTTACAATATCCCCTGGCTCAAATATATTCGTGATTGGTTTAGTAATTTATTTAATCTCCCGATCCAGGGAGACCCAGGCTGTGTGACAACCATATCCAAAAAGGAGATTAAGGCTACCTTCTTAGCCCACCAAATAGAGACACGCAGGATAGTGATAGGGAAGCAACCTACACTCGTATTTTATCAACAGCTTGAGGCCAGAGAAGGATTCCAAGATTACCTGATAGTAGTGACTAGGCCATCCCATCGCTTTGTTCTGACCCGCTTGAGATTAGGTATAGTACATCACATTGTTGCTTTCCCTACCATGAAAAAGTGCCCATCATCCTTATGCCCTTGTGATGGGCTATCAAAACAAAGCACTATACATTTTATGCTATTCTGCAAGTTTTATTCATTTTTAAGACGTTTTTACTTGAAACCCTCCTTCTTAAAATTTAAAGTGAGAACAACTCATGCTGCTATGAACTTATTGGTTACCCTTAATGACCCTAGAATATGTTTTTATGTCACTTCTTTTATTCTAAAAACAATTGATGCTAGGAAATCTATCATATTTGATAATTAACTGAACTATTTTATGCACTGGATATTTTATTCAAACGAACTATTGCTGCTAGGAAATCTATCAAACTTGTTAATTAATTGGACAGTTTTACTCATTGGATATTTTTTATTCAAAAATAATTGCTGCTAGGAAATGTTTTATACTCGATAATTAATTGGACTGTTGTAAGCTCTGGAAATTATGTACATGTGTTTTAAATTTTGTCTTTGCTTTTATGGTTGTTGTACATACCGAATAAAGCTCTTTAAATTGATTGAATTGCTGAAGAGAATTACAGTCAATTTGGTATGAAATTACGACCTTACTTTGAGGATTGTGCTTTTTTCTCCAAAGTAATCGTTTTTGAAATATCATACAACAATGCATTTAGAACAAAGTCTGATTGACATTTTAGCACTTTCAGTTACTTTGGTCAGACCAAGCATCAAGCATACACAGACAGATGTTTTAGTTTTTGTTTGTTGAAGAAACCTCCCTCTCCACCCCCCAACCTCTGTCCTTCTTTGCGTTACATGCTTGTTCACCCCCCACAGTCATCCAGTTCACAATAAGCATAGTCAGCTTGTACAGGGCTCTTCTCTTACACTGTTCTAGTGGCTTAGAGAGAGTCAATCAACCCTTATAGAAGAGACTTGCAATGCCCTACATCCAGCGGTTAGACGGAGCATGGGGCATTCCAGTTCTGGCCCAGCTTCTAACAAGTATTCAACTAGGGTCTGCAAGTGAGTATCAAATTTACGATCCATATCATAAAGCCCCCATATGCGTTTTTCCATTTCTATCAAAGGCCACAACTTGCTCACCCATTCATGCATAGTAGGGACCTTAGGCAATTTCCATGCCTGTGTTTTCAGTTGTTTTGCTGCAAGCAGCCTATTAAAGATAATTCCCTATTCCCCTTGTGACATGTGAGCATAGTCCTCAGGTCAAAGATCCAGAATTATAGTTGCAGGACCCGGCCACAATGGATAATCCTCCAACCTCATAATGTGGCTTAGGACCTCTTACAGTGTAAAGGGTCAGCTATGGGACACTCCTACCACATGTGGACCACATCCCCTTCATGGCCACACTCCCTCCAGCACAAGCCGTTGGACTGGTTGTAAATGTGCTTTAACTGTCGCATATTGGTATGCCTCAGTATCATTATCTTGTATTGGAATTCCCTCTGTTGTTTGCTTTTACACAGAGACGGGGTATCATCCCATAGTTTTTGCCATTGTTTCATCTGGATTGAGTGGTGTAAGTATTCAGACCAGCGCTTCATGTATCAATCAATCAATCAGGGGTTTGTTGAAGCGCGACTACTCACCCGTAAGGGTCTCAAGGCTCTAGGGGTGGGGGGGGTGCAGGTTCCATTCCATCAAGGAGGGGGTCTGTCGAAGAGCCAGGTCTTGAGGTTTGATGCGAAGATGGGGAACGATGTTGTCTGTTTGAGGTGGAGCGGAAGGGCATTCCATGCCTTGGTCGCGAGGGAGGAGAAGGAGCGGCCTCCAGATCTGGTCTTTCTGGTGCGGGGGACCACGGCGTAGGAGAGCTGGGCTGATCGTAGGGTCCTTTGGGGTGCGTGGAATTTGTGTCGGCTGTTCAGGAATGCTGGTCCGGTGCCGTGGAGGGCCTTGTGTGCGTGGGTGAGTATCTTGAAAGTGATTCTCACCTTGACGGGGAGCCAGTGGAGTGTGCGCAGGTGCTGGGAGATGTGGCAGTGTTTTGGCAGGTTGAGGACTAGTCTTGCGGCGGCGTTCTGGATGTTCTGTAGCTTGCGGGTGAGGTTTTTGTTTATTCCGGCGTAGAGTGTGTTGCCGTAGTCGAGTCTGCTGGTGACCAGGGCATGAGTGACGGTCTTTCGGTGTTTGAGGGGGATCTATTTGAAGGTCTTACGAAGGAGGCGGAGGGTGTGGAAGCAGGAAGATGAGACGGAGTTGATTTGGTGGTCCATTTTGAGCTCGGAGTCCAGGAGGATTCCCAGGCTGCGTGCATGGTCCGTGGGGGTTGGCGGGTTTCTGAGGGCGGGGGGCCACCAGGTGTCGCTCCAGGTGTCGGGGTTTGGGCCCATGATGAGTACTTCTGTTTTGTTGGTGTTTAGTTGTAGGCAGCTGTTTTTCATCCATTTGGCGACGGCTTCCTTGCCTTCTCGAAAGTTGTGTCTGGCGGTGTTGGGCTCGTTGGATAGGGAGAGGATGAGTTGGGTGTCGTCTGCGTATGACACGATGTTGAGTCCGTAGGTTCTGACGATGGGGGCGAGTGGAGCCATGTAGACATTGAAAAGCGTCGGGCTGAGGGAGGAGCCCTGGGGGACTCCGTAGGTGGTAGGTGTAGGGTCCGAGAGGAAAGGGGGGAGTCTGACCCGCTGCGTCCTGCCGGAGAGGAAGGAGCGGATCCAGTCGAGGGCCTTGTCCTGGATTCCTGCGTCGTAGAGTCTGCGTATTAGGGTGCGGTGGGAGACTGTGTCGAATGCCGCTGAGAGGTCGAGGAGGATGAGGGCTACTGTCTCTCCTTTGTCCAGTAGGGTGCAGATGTCATCTGTTGCGGCGAGGATGGCGGTTTTCGTGCTGTCGTTTTTTCTGAAGCCAGACTGGGAGGAGTCGAGGATGTTGTGTTCTTCAATGAATGTGGCGAGTTGGCTGTTGATGGCTTTCTTGATGACTTTCGCTGGGAACGGGAGCAGGGAGAGGGGGCTGTAGTTTTTGTGGTCGGTGGGGTCCGCCGAGGGTTTCTTCAGGAGGGGGTTGACCTCGGCGTGTTTCCAGTCGTCGGGGAATGAGGCAGTTGCCAGGGAGCGGTTGATGGTGTGGCGGAGCATGGGTGCGATGGTGTCGGCAGCTCTGTTGAAGATGTGGTGGGGGCAGGGGTCCGTGGGGGGCCCTGAGTGGATTGACTTCATTGTCTTCAGTGTGTCTTCGGTGGTGAGGGCTGTCCAGTTGTCAATCGCTGGTTTCCAGGCGTCGGGGGTGGTTGGTGAGTGCTCAATGTGTTGGTTGTCTTCGTCGAAGTTGTCGTAGATGCTCTTGATTTTGTGGTGGAAAAAGGTGCTCAGTTTGTCGCAGAGGTCTTGTGAGGGAGGGATGTCGGTAGACTTGCTGGTGGGTTGGGCGAACTCCTTGATGATGCTGAAGAGTTCCTTGTTGTTGTGCACGTGGGTGGAGATTCTGTCTTCAATTGCTTTTTTCCTCATTTCTCTGATGAGTTGGTGGGCGTTGGTGGCGGCTCTGAAGTTGTTGTGGGCTTCTGTGGATTTGGTGTTCCTCCAGGCCTTTTTGAGGCGGCGGCAAGTGCGTCTGGTCTCTCGAAGTTCGGTGGTAAACCATCTGGCTTTCTTGGCGCGGGTATTGTTGTTTTTCTTGAGGGGGCTAGGGTGTTGGCGCTGTCCGAGATCCATCTATGCAGGGTTCGGGCTGCGGTGTTGAGGTCGTCGTTTTCCGCGATGGTAGGGGTGGAATTGTTGAGTGAGGAGGTGAGCTGGTTGTCGGTGATTTTGGTCCAGTTTCTTCGTGGGAGCAGGGGCTGGTGTCTGTGGATGGTGGGTGTTCTGAAGGTGAAGTGGACGCAGCGATGGTCGGTACATGGGAGTTCGATGGTGTGGCTGAAGGTGATGGAGTTTCCTGTAGTGAAGAGGGGGTCGAGGGTGTGTCCTGCTGAGTGCATGGGCTCGGTCACGATCTGGCGTAGTCCAATGTTGTGGAGGTTGTCCAGGAGGGATGTGGTGTTGGGGTCCAGTTGGTTGTCGAGGTGGAAGTTGAGGTCTCCCAGCAGGGTGTAGTTGGTGGATGCGATGGCCTGCGGGGAGATGATGTCCGTGATGGAGGTGGCGAAAGGTCCGCGGGGTCCAGGGGGTTGGTAGATGAGGGTTCCATGGAGGGTGGCGGTGGGGCTGGCCAGTATCTTGAAGTGAAGGTGTTCATCAGTTCTCTGGGCTCGTCGGGGAGTGTGCTCAGGCGGAGGCTGGATTTGTGGACGATGGCGATTCCTCCTCCCGGGCGGGTGGGGCGGTCCTTCCTGGAGATCTTGTATCCTTGGGGGATGGCGATGGCGTTGTCCGGTCTCGAGGTGGTGTTGGTCCAGCTTTCAGTGAAGAACGCTACGTCCGGGGTGGTGCTGTCGAGGAGGTCCCAGATTTTGGTGGCGTGTTTGTGGAGGGATCGGACGTTGAGGAGGATGCATTGCAGGGTTTTTGGTTTGGTTGTGTTCTTGCGGGCGGGTTGCGCTGGGTCCGTGTTCTTGGCGGTGCTGCAGGAGTGCCAGCAGTGGTGACAGCTGAAGGGTCCGTGGGTGTCAGCTGGTGATGCTAGCTTGCAGTTGTTGTTGCGGCCTGGGTTGAGTGCATGGAGTGCTGCTGGGTCGTAGCGTTGCGGGACGGAGGTCCAGGGTTCCTGGTGCTGGTCGCGGTCGGGTCACGGGCGGGTGCAGATGGGCTTGCCTTTGGCGTGCCTGTGGCGCGCCAGCGGCGTGCCCGCTGCGCGCGGCCACCATTAAGTAGGGGTCGGGGAGGGCTGGGCAGCTGGGAGGGGCAGGGGAGCTGGATTGGGCCGGTCGCGCTGGGGGGGGAGGGTCCGCGGGGGCAGCAGCGGCGGGGAAATAAGGGATAAAGGAGATAAAGGAAAGGGGGAAAATAAGCAGAAATAAGGCACAAAAGAGCAGAGATGCAGAAAAGTGCAGAAAGGTGAAAAATAGAAGAGGGCAGAAAAACGAGTGAAAAGGAGTGAAAGAGCAGAGCGAGAGGAAGGAGACAGAGGTCCACTGGACCATCAGGGATGAGGCGCAGGGAAACCTGCGGGTGAGGGAGGGCCTCGATCACCAACGCTCGAGAGTGCAGGGGCAGTGGCAGGCCTCACTTAATGGTGGAGCTGCGAAGGTGGGAGAGCAATTTCACTGACAATGAGTCAGTGGTCTTGCAGTGGTGTATGACGATTCCTGGGACTCAGCTTCCTACAGAAAGAAAGTATAGATACAAGATATGAAACCCTTTGCACACTAGTAGGTCATGAAGAATTTCTCCCACTTTGTCAGTTTTTGCATGACCATTAGCATACTAGTGGGGAAAAGGGCCCCGTGTCACAACTGGAAATAATGCGTTCACTCAGTCTGCTGCAGACCAAAGTCTTTTTTGCATGAAAAAAAGTCCTTGATCTTGCCTCCTACAAATATATCCCGCAACATTCTATAAGGCGCCTCTGTCCACTGCAAGAAATTTTCTCTCTGCACCCATGGGGTAAAATCTATGCTGCATTGCAAAGGCATGAGGGGTGATGGATATACAAATTGTTGGGTTCTGTTCAGGGAGTCCCAAATCTTGCATGAAGGTTTGAGTATTTTGGAGACATAGCAAACTACAGGCCTCACTTGCTTTGGGAGCCACGGTACAGCCAAAGGTGACTGTCCCATAACTGCTCCATCCTTATAGACCCAGTGATGTTTTGTTTTGTAGTGGGACTACTCAAACAATATCCAAAGCAGGTCTATGTAGTAGTATTTTTAGATATCTGGAAGCTTTAGCCCCCCCTGTCTCTTGGCAGCTAACAGGACTACTCTAGACACCTTTGCTCACTCCCCAGAGACAAAGTGGTTAATGGTTTTCTGTAGTAGCTTCAAATCATACCCTGGGATTATGACGGGTAGCGCATGGAAAAGATAAAGCAAACACAGGATGATATTTTGCTATATGAGTCATCGGATACTAATTCCTCCAACTTGTCAATGTTAGATCAGCTGAGGTCCGGGGTCTGAACTTCTGCAATCAAGGCCTCAGCCGCGGTCCGTGCAGGTAACCGCGGTGGGGCGGTGGGGCAGAGTAAGGGGGGATTTCAAGGGATGATGTAGAGGGAAAATTAAATAAATAAATAATTTTCCCTCAGCATCGTTCCTCGAAATCCCCCCTTACCCGGCCCCACTGCCCCACCGCTGTTGCCTGCACGGACCGCGGCTGCAAGGCCTGCACTTTGATGGGGTCTATTGGTTCCTCACTGTATAGTTACACATAAAAGTCCTCAAAGGCATTTAACTTATCCTGAGTACTATCTAATACTGTGTTCCCCTTTCTCTGAAGGATGGGGATTTGCCTAGTAAGAATCTGATTACTAAGTTTCTATGGTAATAATGTGCCTGTTTTATTAGCCTGCTCATAAAAAAACTTTTCGGGGGGCACAACAATGCTTTTTCTGCTTTTTCTGTGATAAGTAGATCTAGCTTCCCCTTTATGGCTATGGGCTCCTGCAAGTCTCTTAAGGAGTCTGTTGCTGCGTGATGATCCGAGGCACCTTTGTAGTCCACCTCCAATGCAGCTTTATGGTCCCCATATATTTTGCATTGCTTGGTTCTCTCCACCAGACACTGCCCTTAGAGTACTGCATCCCATCTCATTGGGTTTTATCCCCCCCTACTTTATTTTCTTCAGAGTATTTCTTTATTGTGTCCCCCAGGGATTGTCGGGCCAGTCTGTCCCAGAGTAAGGATCTATCAAATCTCCAGGTCGGTCCCACAGCAGCAAGGTGATGTCTGATATTTCTATCCCATTGTGTGTGACAGTTTTAGTGCTCTCCACAAGATCTGGGGTTCACCATATAAGGATAATTTGAGAATATGATCTATGTACTTGCGGTGAAAATGTGTATTCCTGTACTGCAGTGCTATTCTGCCTCACCAGATCTACCATGTTGAAGTCCTTCAGATTTTGCAGTAGCGTTGGCAACACGGTGCCCTGTAAGTACTTATCATGTGGTTGTCTATCTAAGTGGGGATTCGACACTGCATTGAAATTTGCAACTCATAGTAACGAGGTAGGGGCACACTCTTCTAGCAGCTTAGGAATCTGCACTAAGTTTCCTGACCTTGGTTAGGGACATAAACGTTGAGTATGTTGCAATGTTTCCCTGATTTGAGTCCTGAAGGTGAATAAAGCGGCTCTCAGTAGTGTCTTTAGTGATGTGTGGTATTTCATAGGGAAAAACCTTGTGTATTGCAATCATTACTTCACATTTCTTCCCAGTAGTAGAGGCAACGATTTGAGTGGGGTTGTGTTTGTTTCTCATTAGTTTGGTTTTAGAGTTCCTGAGGTGTGTCTCCTGAAAGCACACTATATCCGTGCCTCCCTAATTTCCCTCCACACTCCACACACATAGTGGCATTTAATCCATTAACTTTCCATATTATCACTCTGACCATCTAGTAAGTTGAGTGGTCTCTGCTGCCATTGTGGGGTCCTTTGCCTGCCTCCCCCGGTGAAGCAATGGTTAAGGAATGATGGTGTAGTGGCTTTGGTAATCAGAACTAAGGAGAAGTGTGCTTTTGATTGGTTTTGTCTGCGTACATTCACTACTTTTTGAGAAAGTTGCTGCACCTAAAGGCGATTAGGCAGACTTCAAATAGTTAAGGAAAGAGGAACTCTTGCATATCATGACTATTAATTTGTGATCCTTAAGTTCACTTAAGATATATATATTAAAAAAAGAAAACTAATGCCATTAGAAGAGAATGCATGTTTTCACTTCTTCTAATACAAGAAACTTGGAAAATGTGCAGATCCAGGTGATGTGGCAGCAACTGACATATTTGTGTTGAAAGAACCATTCCCTTTTATTCATAGGATTCAGTGATCAAATTCTGCAAAAGTATATCCATCAATCTTGTGAAGGTGTAATTTTTTAAATAAAAAATTAAAACATTAAAACCATAATGTGACTATGTATGCCAAATACGATGCACAGTGAGCATTGGAACAATTTTTTTTCAGTATCAAAATAAAAGAATGACCATGCAGTGATTATACATGAAGGAGGAGACAGGAGTAGAGGATGACAATGATGCTGTTGGCTATACAAGTGCAGTATCTGCTAGTCTTTACTGTCCTTATTTTCAGGGGAAAAGTAAATTACATACACTGCAAGTATTCATCTTTGTCAATTGTGCTTTGTGTGAGAAAGTGGATTATTAGTTTGGGGTGATGGAAATCCATCATAACTAATAATGTCACTATTCTTGTTAGGTCGAGTAAAAGTTTTCAGTAATTTCAACCTGAGCTCAACCCCAGGTAGCTATGGAACAGAGCAGATTGACTTAACTTAAGAACATGTGTAAATCATTTAGAACTAACAACTCAATTCAAAAGTCAAAAACAGCACAAAAACCCCCACTACTATTTATAAAAACAGAGAATATTTGAATGCACAAAATTACACCAAAATAACAAAAATCCCAAAAAGGGATCCGGGGATATGAATTTTTAAAGTTTGTATTTATTTTAGCACCAAAAAGCACAAAGTTCTAACCCTGGACAACGGGTCATGCTGGACTGGGAAAAGGGTACGGTTTGAGGCCAAAGGCAATGGAGTGTGGGTCAGATACAAGGCCCAGGTAGGTCCTGATCAAAGAGTTACATTCAGATGTAGACATTTTTCTCGAGAAAGGTGGTCATCGATGAGTTGACAGAGGGGCAAACTAGATCTGAGGCAGGGTTCAACAACAGCTGGTTGCTGAAAATTGGGGGTACTGGCGTGGTCGTCAATGAAGATGGGAAACCTCAGAGAGGGCACAGTCCAGCATCCTTGCCTAGGAATTTCACGCCGCCTATTGGCTTTGGCTTGGCTTTGTTCTTATTGAACCACTCTATTTTTAGACATAGAAACTTTGCTGGAAGTCAGATCTTCTTAAGCGAGACAAAGCACAAGTTGGATCCAATCAGCGAGTCAACATTGAAGGCGTTGGTTCCCCAGTGGTCCCAGTCTCCCATCAGTTCTTCAGAGGAAGTATTGGCAAAATGTTTCCAAGTCTGAGCTTAAACAGTGTAGGCAGGAGAAGTAAAATCTAACACCAGCTAAGGGTTCCTGAACCTCAGGAACAGCACTTGCGGTTCAAGACTCACTTCATCAGAAGCCATCAGCAGGGTCCAGGGCAGGTCCGGTTGAAACTGGTTAGCTGGGCTCTTCATGAGAGTGGGCTACATGCAGCTTTTGTGTACCTCTAGCTTAACTGGGGGTTTGCCAACTGACTCTTGCAGTCCACTTCTTGGTCTTGTGTACTAGTGGGAGCAGGCCCAACCCTTAGTGTTCTCCTCACAACAACAGCAGGTGTAGTCTTCTTCTGCCTTCCACTGGTCATGCAGTGTTCTGAAGAGGATGTCCAGGGGTGCCACATTTTTCGCCTGGCACCAGACTGTGGGAGGGAGTGGCTCCGGGCCTCTCCCTAACCAAAAGGGAAAAAGTTGCCAGAGGTAACCCTATTCACTTTTGCTTTGGTTCCTGTGTGCCCTATAGTGAACACCCTAGAGTTGAGACAAGGAAAAGAAGCAAACCCTCCCCTTTAGTCACTTAAAATCAGTTCTGGGGCAGCTCCTCTCCACTGGGATTGGTGCCTGGTGAGCTCGTAGGACAATAGAGCGGGCAGGCCCTAGTGTGAGTTACATCTGCCAGTGACAGGTCAGGCCCCTTTGAAGATAATTAGGTTCCTGGGCACTTCCCAGATAGTCATCTGGTCATGGGAAAATCAACCCTTCTCCCTTTGCCTCAGCACTGACAGCCACTTCATATATACCTAACCACTGAGCCATTCAGCTCCTGGGTAATACTGAACACTGACAGAAAGGCACATTTTGCTCAGGCAGGAAAATTACAACTGTTTAAAAGTGTCATTTTAAAAAATAGCAATATAAAATCGAACTTGACAACTAAGCTGGATTTTAAATTAATATTAGTCAATTAGTAATTTGCTATTTCCAAAATGAAGATAAGCCTTATCAGGTGTTATGATGTAACCTAGTGGTTTCCCATGGAAGAGTCAGCCTTGTCACCGTGAAAAACAAGTTTGGAGATTTTTCACTGCCAGGAGGTGTAAAACATAAAATTTAAATACCATGTGCTCTGTTCTAGAGGCATCTAGGGCTTATCTTACAGGTGATGTATCACCATTGAAAAGGAAGATTTAGGCCTGACAAAAGGTTTATTTTGCCAGGTCAAATTGATAGCTTTAAACCCGCACACCAAGCCTGCAGGAGCAGCCTTGAGACATGCTTTGCATTGGCACTTTAGTGTAGGCACGATATGTGCTGCAGTCCAGTAGTGACATTTAACTTACAGTCCCTGGGTACACATGGTACCATATAACAAGGACTTAAAGTAATTTAAATAGGCCATTTAGAAGTATAGCCACATTTAACATGCTTTAGGGGTCAGGGTCATAGCACATACGCTGGGGCCTGGTTACCAGAGTCCCAGTGCACAAAGTAAAAAAGCCAGCAGCAGCAGTCCAAATAGGTAGGGATGACTATGCCAAAAAGAGGCATTTTCCTACACTCTGCAATACTAATCATCTTACAAATCCAATACAAATCTAATTTGCACATTTGGTTTCAGCTCACCACTGATCTTTTCTGCAGAACTCCACATCATGGTGCAGCTGAATCGCTGTGGCTAGAATGGGTAGAAAAACCTTTGCACATTGAAACTCCGAGAAAAAGAATTTCAGCTGTGGGGGACACAGTAGTCTCTGTCAATGACACACTGAAGGTCCACCTGACTCTAAATGAGGACCTTCAGTATGAAGGAAAGGCCTTCGCAATGTAGTATTGTATCCACCGTAATCTAAATCGGACCTTTTGTTACTGGATATTAAACATACGCCAACAAACTAGATTCAGATGGAAGACTCCCAATTTTCTAAGCTAAATCTCCTTTTCTCTTTTGCGAAATGTTGGCATTTAGGATCAAGTCAACAGTAACAACGAGCGCACTTCAAGACCATATTGCCATTCAGATTTCTTAAAAGCTCGCCTCAAATCTGAACATGAAAGACCATATTTGGGCGTGATATACAAAAGACAGTACTTAGCGATGCACAAAAATGACATCAATCTCAATTTCTGCATGGGAGCCTTTCACCAACACCATAGAGCACTTTAAAGAGTGAGAAAGGAAGGCAGAATACACACGTCACTACAATGCCTTTAATGGCACTACTACAATCCTGAAATCGCTATTGACAGATACTTATTATAATCCGAAGAAAGAATGTTTCAAATTGAAATCACTGTTTGATCTTGCATCTGTGTAAAGTTAATAGCGGGAACCAAAGTAAGCTCTGGATTTTTTTTCATTATCCGCCCCTCCTGCAGGGAATAAACACGCTGATCCCGACTCTCCCCCAATTTTTCTTTCATCATTTGTATCAGTGATAAACAAGTTGAGCAAATGAACTGCTTAAACAGTCAGCTGTAAACTTTCTAATTAGTTGGCAACGTTGGAACTTCAGTACCACGCTTTGTCGAATACCCTTGATCTTTCTGACACAATCACACCGGAATCAACAATATGCGATACAAAGCAAATGTTCAGGAGAATTGCCCACAGCGTGCTCTACAGCAGAGGTTTATAAACAACTTGAAATCAATGGGACAACAATAAAGATTTTTCTTTCACATCTTTGTGCATTTTTTAATTATAGCCTTCAGAATAACACATTGATCAATTGTTCTGGAATTACCCTTGAACGTTTTTTGGATTTAACTCAAAATGCTCTTTAATTCATCAAGGTTTATAGTATAAAGAAACCAGGATTCGTTTTCCAAGGATCTGGGCATTTCTAGCCATTTACTTGCCTACTGAGAGAGCACATAACAAGGCAACTGATAAGCACTGACAAAATAGAATGTTTTTTATGATGACTAAATACACTTTAAACACTTACTACAGCTCAGTTCGATGCAATTGTTTTTCTTTCTCATTTCAGCATGAGTTTTTGTTTTTTATCTTTTCATTCATAATGCAAAATATTTGCAACATGATAGCCATAATGTTCCTTGTTTGGGAGTGACATATTTCCAAACATGCAGTTTCCTCTGTTTTTGCTTTGAGCCCTGCTATCAACTCTCCTGCCTTACATGAGGCCTTAAGGGCATAACAGGGGCCCAGCATCCCCTGTGACGCAGGAGGGGGGGATCCCATTCATCCCAAGGCCTATGTATATCTGTGATAAATGGGAATGCTAGGGCACCCTCACACATGGTGCAGGGCTCCCCCATCATTATGCGTTATGCCACTGTACATTCTGCTTATGTATAATTGGTAGATTCGGTTTTTAAAGGCAAAAGTTACAACGCAGAATCTAACAGGTTGTTCGTGCACACCGAACACATATCCAGTAGAACGCCAGACACATGTATTGAAGCTCAAAATGTCTAAGTGACAAGAACTGTTGCATAGCTTCGCACCTACTAGAAACTGAACACTCACCTTAGAACTAGGGCTGTGTAAAATTATAATTAAGCCGGTTGGTCTGGTGACTTTTGCCCAGTGGCACATGGGAGCCACTGACCAGAGTGGCACTACATGCTGAGCACAGTATACAGAAGGCTACCAATCAATCAATCAATCAATCAATCAATCAATCAATCAATCAGGGTTCTTTTTAAGCGCGACTACTCACCCATTAGGTAACTCAAGGCGATCAAAGAGGTCCTGCCTGGAGCCAACAACTAGAGGCACTTCTGCTGGTGGTCACTCAGGCCATATGGTTTTCCAATGAGCTGTGAGGGAGCGTTCACTAACCATGAGCCCAGCAGCGCAGGGCATGTGAGGGAGAACCAATTGCCTTGTGGCACCTGGAGATGGCCTGCGTTGGTTCCAAGCCATGTCCATCACACCACTGAGAACATAGGGACCCTGTCATGGGTGCCCACAGACAGAGACAAAAGCTTGACTGTGAGGATGACTTTCAATAGATCACAGCAAGGTAGCTGCTCTGTTACTTACAAAACCCTGACCCAGACTCAGGGCGTCTAGAAATGATTAGGCACTAGGTGGCTCCCTTTCATCTGTGCTCCGATCCCAAAGTGAGCAGTTTTACATAAAAGCCCAGAGGCCAGGTATACCATGCCAATTGAGTCTCCACATCACTGCAGTATTGCTATGGTTTGGGGGGATTCTCACATAGAGGCGTTCTGTGATAATCCCACAGATGGTGGCAACGCCAGTGTCTGAGCCTGTGGTTCTCTCATACTGAGGAGGATTCCCGTTGCAATAACGTATCATCAGTAGGGTAAAACTAATTAGGTCTCACAACACTCTAAACCCAGCTCACATTGTTTATTAGTGCGTGAGCAATTTAAAGCATGGTGATTTTCGTTTCACAATGATAGGAACGGCTGACATCAAAGGATCAGAAAGCAATGTTGCTATGAACGCTTAGTCACCAGAAACCACTTATCACTGTGGGAACTTTTCTTAAATCTACTGCTTGAAACTTAAAATCCAGAGGGATCATGAGGTTCTATTTTCACAGTCTGTATCCATACTGAAAATTGAGATCCAGCAAGCTTTTTCACTTATGCCCCGCTGGTGGTTTATGTTCTTCTTTAAGACACTTGGGTTATTGTTTGACAGGGATATCACCGCAGGCAACTTCATCCTCATCACCTGCCAGTATCCCCTGAATGGGTGGTGCTCAGCAGGAATTGGGCACTTGGAGCCAGAAGTGAGAGCCTTGTCTGGCCCATCCCTCATCTCTCGAAGCAAATGAAAAAATGATGAATAGTGGTATTTCACTAGTGATCAGAGGGCTTCCCACTTATCCTACAACTCTCATGTCTCTTAAAAGTGCATGCTCAACAGTGACTTTTTTCTCCACTAATTCTGACAAGCCTGTTTCCTTGGCTGTGGTTTCACTACATAGTGGATAAGGAAAGTGGCAATCTCATGTTTACTTCATTCACATCACTAACTGCATGGCAAGGCATTTGGATATTTGTGCCACCACCAAGTGGCTCATTCAGGGTTATTATTACTGCTTATCAGTGTCAATCGGTCTTGCTTATAACAGTACAATGAGTATTCAGAACTGCAATGGCAGCTCAAGTGCACCTCACAAAACATGAATCACATATCTGATTGAGAGAATACACCCTGCAATACTTTTCTAGCAATTAAACATTGATGACTTGGTCTGGATTATCACATTTTGATTGTGCTGTGCTAAGTAATATTTAATTAGCTATAAATAGTAAACAACATCATTCACTTGGAATTTTTGAAAGCTAATAGCAGTACCCTAACCCTATTCTAACATGCAGTGAACATATATTGTTTCAAAGTGAAATAAGATATTTGTAATATATTATCTACTCTACCATAATGATCACACACCAAGTTTTAACTCCTGGCCGTAATATTTGCACAGCACGTTTTACCCACACACAGTACAATTTCTAATAAGTACTAAAAGTAACACTTTAGTTTTTTATATCACATACACAAATTACATTTGTTTTAACTTCCTAAACCTATTATTCTGCACTCATTTATTGCATTTTTGCTAAGCTGTTATTTATCCATGAATACTTGGCCCATTTTTAAAGTACCTGTCATTGTAGTGAGGCAGAAATTCGCTTTTGAAAGGTTATCACATTTGAAGGTCTTAGGGACATATTTAATTTTTTTTCGCAGAATGCAACGCAGCAAGCCACCTTGCTGCGCTGAGTGAAAGGGAGAGGGCAGGAATGCGTTGCATTTAACATTATACAGCGCATTCCTGCTGCCTGCCTGCGCTTGCGCACAAACGGTTGCCCATTGTAGTCAGGATTGTGTTTGTGCAGGAAAGGCCACCTTTCTGTACAAAAACAATCCTCAGAGGCATTTTTCCTCTTTCTATGTGTGCCTCAGAATACAGCCCACTTAGAAAGAGGAAACAACAAGGAGAAATAGAGATATTTCTTCTTGTTGCATCTCTTGTGGGGAGGCGTACAATTCTGAATAATTTCCAGGTCTACCAGTGTTGGTAAATCGGGAAATGTGTCAGAATGTATGGGGGGATGCATGGGAACACCCACACCTCACCCATGTAATGCCTTTCGGCCGCAGAGTAATGAAAGGCATTGATCTCCACTGCTTTGCTTTTAGATTACATTTATCAAGCCGCACAGGGCCATGCAAAGTGGCCGTGCATGGCTTGGTAAATCTCTTTTTAGGTTTTGCATCACCCCTTGTTCCCTTGTGTAGTGCAGGACAATGCAAAATCACTACATTGTGGTCACTTTCCCTGACAACCAGCAAGTAAAT
Source organism: Calotriton arnoldi (assembly GCA_963921515.1). Lineage (NCBI taxonomy): Eukaryota > Metazoa > Chordata > Amphibia > Caudata > Salamandridae > Calotriton > Calotriton arnoldi. Next base: position 129,157 of record CAWUFW010017243.1, read on the forward strand.
CATTGAAATTTAACAGTAGAGCAGTTAGCGCAATATTTAATTTACTGGATTAATTTACTTTAGTAGTTTACTCAGCTTTTGTAGGCCTATTTGAAGGGGTTGTGTGAGTTTTTATGTTGAATTGATACAGCAATCGCTACAGCATTAGCATCTTTGTGAATGCAATATCTGGTTTCCACAGTTCATATTTGCTGTTATTAAAACCATGTTCTATATACTAGCCACTAACATTGTTTTAAGCTTTCTAGAAAGAAGCTCCAGGATCTAATTCAGTCTTTTTATTCTTATTTCCTTTGTTTTTGCGACACACTTCTGATCCATTTGCAATTGTCTTTGAAATACCTGCAGGTAGAGAATGGTCGACCTCTCCGTCTGGAGAGCTTCACTCTTGTATTCATGACATTCGCTCTCAACATAAACATTGCAATGTGTTCATTTTCCTTTATTTTGATGTGCTTGGCAATCAACAAATTTGACCTTGTCTTGTTTTCTTGGCAAGTTACGCCATTTCCCTGACGTTGGATATCTTTCCATTTTTAGACCTCATCTTTCTTCTGGTGATATGATAGTAACAACTGGTACAGTAGTTAGTAGGAATTTTCTTTCACCCTTAAACTGTGCGTTTTTTCAGATCTGCTTTTATTCTATGTGGCGACACAGCTACAGTATGCTGGAATGATGAAGCGCCTAACTGGGAGCAGTCTCTGCTTGCAGCAGTGTGTGGGTCTCACTCTTTCCAAGAGCTCTTTCTGATGGGCAGGGGAGGCCCACAGGATTCCCTGCACCAAATTAAGCAGGTTCCAGAGGTGTGACGCAGGGTGTCCTGTAAAATACTGAAACTGGCACCTTTTGCAGAGAGCTATCCGCTATGGGAGCTGCGCTCATTCTCTGCCTTGATGAAAGATATGACCTTTGTCAGGTGTCGGTAAAGCGGCTGTGAGTCTGTGGGAGACCTCTACTATAATAATAGATGTGACCCTGTTGTAAATGAAAGGAAGGTCCATTCCATGTTGTATGATAGTCATTCCAAGTATTTATTTAAGTATAGAAGACATGAAGAGGAGAACCCCACCAGGAACAGCCTCCCTGCTGCTCAGCCCTACTCCAACTAGCTCTCTGTCACACACCCAACATTCTATCATGCACTCTCTCACCAACATTCCACACAGGCTGAACAGCAAGTATAACACATCTCCGTGTGTTGACAATAATAAAAACAACAGCAATGAAATTTACATAAATTGAGATATACAGTACAAAGTCAATAATATAGTACAAAGCTAAAAGTAAAGCAAATGTATAGCAAAAGGTAGAGGTAGAGAGAATGAAAGAATGAAACAGGAAGAAGTGAGAGGGAATAAAAGGATGAAACAGGAAGAAGTGAAAGCATACGCACACCAGCCATCCATCACACACCACTTCTCCCTTTGTTATAACAAAAACACAAAAGACCAAACTCCTAAAATCCAAGCCGTAGCAACAAACAAACTATCACACCAAGAAAGGCTCAATCAAACCCAAACGACCACACAAGAAGGCTGGCCAGGCCAACAAGGTGTAAGAGGGTCAAGCTATAAGGCGCGACAGTAAACTCCCAAGAAGCAAGAATTTAAACAGTAGTAGCATAAAAGGACATCTTTGCCCAAACACAAGTTTGGGTTGTGAGGTGTGGCTTAGGGGTTTACCACATTGAAACATAGGAAATCACATAAACTCTGTATGAGCAACACCAATGTGAACATTGAGAAGTACTATTACGTAAGTAGTTAACATCATGTACTAATATTTAGTACTAAAACCGTAGAATAAGACAAAATGCGGGTCCGGACCGCAATGGGTGGTAGTAACTTACCAATCCATAACCACGTAGGTGTGGGAAGCAACTTTAAAATCCTAACCACGTAAATGTGGGAAGCAAAAGTACTATGCAGTATAATTCAACGGTAACATCACCATGTAAATTAAAAACACATAACCGCAATTGTGACCTGCGGGAGAAAAAGTAGAAGTAAAAACAGCAAATGTATACATTAAGTACTAGGCATATGAAAACATCTCATGTAAGGGAAAAACAAGCAAGTAGAAAATGTGCAATCTAAAATAGGCTTCACAAAGCAAAGAAGATAAGTAATTCAGCAGTACAATATCGTAGAAACTTGAGGTAAGTAAAACTTTCAGCAGAATAGTAATGTATAAGTTAAGGTACGTAAACATTTGTATATAGTAATAAGGAATAGTGGTCAGTGAAATTTTACACTAAACTTGGAAGAAGAGAAAGAAAGAAAAAAAAACGTGTGCCAGAAATAAATGTAAATGTAACCATATCAGAAAAATTAAGCATAAAATAGGGTGTAAGGAAAGCATCCTGTTTGAAAACTTGTAACTTAGAAATTGCATTAAAAATCGAGTTTCCAGTAAGTGAAATACAATGCAAATGAAAGTTCCAGTAGGTTTTGAAGTCAGGAAATAAGTAAAAGTGGCAAAATGTACTTAATATCAGCAAATAAATCAAGCAGTAGGTGGAAAGTGCATTGGGCGTGAGAAATTTCTTGAAATGAAGAAAAACAAGAAAAAAAAAACGTGAGGTCCTTGCAGTCGGCATTTCCATGAAATGGAGGGCATCGATGAACAGAAGTGGAATTCAATATAGAAATATGCCGGTGAAAGTTACCATGTCGGGACAATCCTAAGATGGAGTCACGTCCAGTTACATTGAGTAGAGAGGCTCTAGGCGCGAACGTGTGCCAAATGTTGTTGTGCAGCCATAGGTGACGTAAGAAAGAGAAGCAGCAGATTTGCAATAAGCAGAACTTCCGCGCGAGGCCCAACAAGGAGGTAGGTGGGCGCGGGCTGATTATTTTCAAACGGCGGAGATAGCGGTTAAACTGTCAATGGTAATGCAGAGAGGAGTTTGGCTCAATTTTCTCAAAAACACGGGCAAAAAAACGCATCTGCACGGTATGCAGTGTTCTGTCACAAACTGCGAGTCTGGCAAGGGGAAGAATAGGATCATGTTCAAAAGGGTCACAGAGTAAAGTGAGTGTTAGGTTCCAGTTGTAGGCGATAACTCCTCTGGGAATGTAGCAGCAGAAAGGCAGCACATCCATAGTAAGGAACACGGGGAAGATAAATTGCAGTAATGTCAAAGGTAGACTCCAGCGCCGCAACAGGGGAAGGCGCAACACATTCTCATGTGGTATAAGTATAAGGAGGACAAAAGCACAGGGAAACTCTCCCAACCGCAGCAGGACAGGTTGGCAGCAGAACAAGTAGGCATCTCGAAGTAGGTATCAAAACAGAGTTCATTCCTTTTAATAAAGCAGTAGAAGAAAGCAGTAAGCAGTTCATCTATGTAGGCAAGCAGTAAAAGCAGACAGGCAGGGACCTCCTGGAGATTTCCTCCAAGCTAGCATGGCAAGTAGGCAGCAGTACATGCAGGTAGGCAGTGATGCAAGTAGTAGGTGACCAAATCAAAGTATTGAAAATGCAGAAGTGGGCAGGACGAAGTCCAATCCGTTTTAACAAAGTAGTAGAAGAATGCAGGGGACAGCAAATGAAGCAGGAAGGCAAGTACTTCTAGGAAACTGCATTATGGGGTAGGGAACTCCCAAAATCGCAGGAATTGTACGCTACTCCAAGGTGCTGGGAAGGGAAGAAAGTAATGTAGAAACTGGCACTTACTTGTAGGGCGACCGGTGGATTGGTCACTGGTGGGGTTCTTAGTGCCAATTGAACAGGTACCTTGAATCTTCATCTTAAGTTCATTTTTCTTCTTACTTCTTTTCATTTTGAAGTGGCACGCGTAGATTTTCATTTCTTAAATCATCGCCAAGTGTTGTAAATGAAAGGAAGGTCCATTCCATGTTGTATGGTAGTCATTCCAAGTATTTATTTAAGTATAGAAGACATGTAGAGGAGAACCCCACCAGGAGCAGCCTCCCTGCTGCTCAGCCCTACTCCAACTAGCTCTCTGTCACACACCCAACATTCTATCATAACATAACATGTGTATTTGTAAAGCGCACGTTCACCCAGAGGTCTCTTGGCGCTGAATAACAGATGTTCATTGTTACCCAACTCAATGGTACTCATTTTATCGACCTCAGATGGATGAAAGGCTGAGTGGACCCGCTGGGATTTGAACCTGTGACCATATGGTCGAACACAGGCCCCTGCAATGGACGCATTAGTCCACTGAGCCACCAGACCCGGCACCAACATTCCACACAGACTGAACAGCAAGTATAACAGACTCCTTTGAGCAGACACAGGAATAGTTTGGGATAGAGACAGGCCAGCTCCTACAATATGCAAGACTGGTACATACCGCCCAGCAGGTTTGGACTGCGTTCCCCGACAAACCCCAGGAGCACAGCACAGTGGGACAATTACTGGAACTGGAGGAGTTTAAAAGACTGATAACGCACCTACACATGGCTTTACTGGAAGAATAGGGGGGTAAGACAGAAAGGGGTAAGCAGTGCTGGGAGGTGGCTTGCCTGAGTGAGCTGACAACTTGCGGTTGGACTAAAGCATGTGAGAAGGTTAAACAAACATCTCCCAATACTAGGTTCAAACTGATCCAGTTTATTTTACTGTACCAGACACACCTTATGCCCCGCAAGCTGACAAAATTTCACCCAAACAGGCCTGTGGAGTGTGGGAGCTGTGGGCTAATTGCTTCTGACTTCCTCCATGTCGAGTGACCATGTCAGGATTCTGGGGGACAGTACTGGAAGAATTGTCACGCATTGTAACACCCCAGTTGGAGGGGTCCATTAAACTATGCCTGCTGGTCATACTAAAGAAACAAAAGCACTCCAAAATGCAGACTTGAATGCAGCACTTGGCTTGGTGTTGGCCAGGTGGTGGATAGCCGTAAACTGGGCAACTTCACTGGCCCGCAACTCCTAGCATGGAAAAAAGACCTATTGGAGTGGGCGATGAAGCTTGTGCAAAAAGATGATAAAGTTGGGGAGGATCTGCCTGACTGGGGCGAAATGATTGCAAACATTATGGGTAAACAAAGCAAACACAAGGAGATGATGGACGGAGTGCTGAAACTTTTCAAACACTCACCCCTTGTCACAGATCTGGGTTGAATCCATCCTCATTCTTTAGCTCACTTTACCACCCCAGTTCAGACACAGCTATATGCAAATCAGTCTTGACCGTGTGCTTCATGGGAACAGTCCACACCGAACTGCCAAGCCATGTCTTCTCTGGACCGGAATAGAGCATCCTGGGACCGGTTTCGGGCTAACAGCCCTCCTCAGCCAGGCTAGCTCGAATCCAGTGGCAAAGTGAGCAAGGGACCCACGTCTGGGCATACCCTGCCAACTTAGGGCGAACAAAGCAAACACAAGGAGATGATGAATGGAGTGCTGAAACTTTTCAAACACTCACCTCCAGTCACAGATCTGGGTTGAATACATCATCATTCTTTAGGTCACTTTGCCACCCCAGTTCAGACACAGCTATATACATATGGGTAACCACGGGAGGGCCTCCTTAAGTGATAACTGAGGGAAGGTTGGGACACAGAAAGCTGGATGGAGGGCTGGTACTAGAGGACATTCCCTGTATCTGTCTACTGTTGGACCACGCTGTACTGCATATGTGAGATATTGCATCATTGTGGAACACCACAAGAAGGTTGCAATCACTTTGTTCAATGCTGGCTGTGTACTGGATTGGAAAATTCAATAAACAGATTAAAAACCCTGTGTTTTTATAATATGATCTATTTTTGTCATGTACTACGTCCCCTGCATACAAAATTGAGTTGGCAATGCATGGTCTGGTGCTTCTACTGGATATAAGAGGTTGTTCACTATGTTTATTCCTATTGTTGTATATTCATTTAGAATTACCTTACCACCTTTTGAATTTTCCAAGTACAATAGTTCATCACATGTATAGGCTGTTAGGTGCAGTTAACTTCTCACAATATTGTTTACTATTTGTTCAAGATACATGAGAGTTCATACCTCTAACGCTGTCATTTCTAGTTTGTAAGCTAGCTTGGGAATCAAGTATTGACAACGCATTTTAACTTTTGTCAGCGGATTTGTGTGGCAGTTCATCCAGCTTTACAGCCCAATCTATAAGGACAACATATATTTTGCTGTTTTTGTATGGCCCGTGTAAAAACTAAAGTTCAGTCTAAGGTATCTTTCATTGTTGCCTGGCTGTAAATTTTCTAAACCTTGCTTGTCAAATTGCCATGGCTTGCAGCTGTTGATTAGTGTTTTACCTTTGTGATGAGTTATAAAGACAATTAGTTTTAGGCCGGTTGCTTTGCTTAAACTTTCAACGATCTTCAGGATGGTACTTATAACTTTCCATGTGTCCCTGAGCACTGCTATGTCTCATAACACAAAGGTAACCCAGGCACACATTGGTACCTAGGTAAATTAGCAAAATATAATACAAAATGGTCCCTAATTTATATTAGTTAAAAAACAGCTCATGGATAACAATATTATTCGAAAAACAATGTTTTAATAAATGAACTTAAAGTAACAATTTTCAAGTGCATAAGTGACAGTGGGGTGCAAACAAATGTGCTTGGTGCTCTGGCGAGAGTGATAAAAATACACAATGAGCGTGAGACAATTTGCACAATCTGTAAGCAGCCTGTATATTCAATACAATTATTAAAACAGGTCTGCTCAGTTAGTCGATGGTGTTTCGATCCACTTAAATGGATCATCATTAGGACTTGAATCAACAAGTGTAATATATGCTTCAATAGTACTGTTACCTGACCTAGGTTTCTCATTGCCTCCACTTCACAACAGCACGGACTTGGGGATTGATCCGTCTTCAGAGGGGGAGAGGGTGTGGCCTAATGGCTAGAGCGATCGACCTCGTAGTTGGGTTCAATTAATTCCTAATTTTCAAGTAGTATGGAGGGTGAACATAGTGATATTTTGTAATTTATTTCATTGTGCTATTCGTATTGGTGTAAATTTAACACAAATAATGAGGAGGGTAATTATTTGTGGGAAAGGCAGCACCTCTGTTCACCATCTTAACTTTTTTTGATCCAGGTACTACCCCCTCTGGAATCCGGCTCATTGACTTCGCCATTTCTCTCAATCATACTCTCGACATTGAGAGCAACCTTGTTTAGCCTATCATACTGGACTCCTCTCATACAATACTTGTTGTATGGAGACAGTTACCAGTGGGACCACTTGGAGGTAAAGGCCACTATGACTGAGAAGAGGTTAAGAGAGTCATATTTACTCTTGCTGTTTAGCTGATCTTTATTTAATTTCTTCACTTTGACATTCTGAGCACAGGGCAGAAATCAGGTCATGTCAACACTCGCTTTGGGTCTCCATGATGCTTTTTTTTATTATTCAGTCAGATTCTCCTGATATGCACTAGTTCTAAATTAGCTGCTAGGTGCTGGCAGATGAAGAATATTGGCTCCATACCATGGTGAGGGGCACAGTGAGAGGCGACCATCATAGCTGAGGTCATCCACGAGAAGGACTCAGCTCATGCCCAGAAGGCCCCAGGGCAATTGATGTTCAAGCGACCCTCAAACAGGCATAGGTCCAGAACGAATCCAGGCTGCAAGGTGCGTTTGAAGTATCGATGAGCAATGTGTCCCATCCGGGGTACTTTGCGACATGGGGGGCTAGTGAATGGAGGCCATGCCTATGGGACCGTACACCTGGGCCTGCTGGAGCAGGCACCCAGGGCAGGTCAGAGTATTTCATTTCAGTGAATCAAGGGAAACCCACCCAGGCCTGCGATACTCCACCCTAGGCTCTTTGCAACTCAGTGAAAGGAGCCAAGAGGATTGCAGCACTGGTCATACTGGAGCTCTTACCTGGGGCCAGATCAGGGTTTTTGACCCAGTCAGAGCAGGGAGCCCTCCAGGGGCCTGTGGAACCCTATCCCATGAACTTTGTTACGCAAAGGGCTAGGAAAGGTAACCAATGACCAGGGGCTTGCTGGAGCTGCTGTGATCTGGGCCCAGTCAGAACTTTTTAAACCTCCAAAGCAGGAGATCCCTCTCTAGGCCTGTGGAAATCCACCCTGAGCACTTTCCAACGCAGAGAATTAAGCCTACCCTCAGGTGAATGGACTTCGAGTTGTCCTGGAGACTTGTCCCAGGCCTAATTAAAGCTTTATAATCTAGCATAGCAGAGGAGACCTCCTGGGGCCTGCTGAACCTCATTCAGAGCACTTTGTGACATGCAGGCTGGTGTAGAGAGCCCATGGTGCTGCTGGAGTTCTGATCCAATGCCCAATGTGAGCTTTTCAACAAGTCCTGGGCCGTTTGTGTCACAGCAACACACTGAAGGAAGTCCTGGCACACGGGATGGCACTTCCTGGGCCTAAATGAGTTCTGACTGGGGACCTGTCAGAGGTTTTCATACCAGTGAAGCAGAGAAGCCCCCTTGGGTCCTGCAGAATCCTGTCATTTGCACTTTACAACAGGACAGGTGAGTGAATGGAGATTAAGGCCTGCTGGAGTCGTGACCTGGGACCCAGCCAGAACTTTCCACCCTACCGAGAACAGAGACAGGTCATCTGCTCTCTAGTATGGAGTGGTCAGGACCCTTGCACCATCCTGGGAGAGAAACCAGAAGAAAAACAGCTCACTCATACACTGTCCATACTAATGAGAAGCACAGCCATTAGTTTTTCTGATAATCACTGCACACCAGGAGACAGAGGAGGATGTGCCCTCATCCTAACTTTCTCAGCAGCTCTAGGTTCTGTACAGACCAAGCAATGAAGTGCTTTATTTATTTATGTGTGTTGCTTTATTCGAAATATGACTAGTGGCGTTGGAGTAACAAATTTTGCATCACATATATTGGTGTGATAAATGTCACTGAGGTGCATTTACGCACACCCCTTCTTAGAACCACCAATGCTTTATAACATTATAACAAGTTGCTTGGATGTATTAGAATATGTGATAACCACTGTTGTGCCTTATTCTGGTACTCAGAATTGTTCCATTTCGGAGAGAAAAGCCTTGAGAAATTTGCTTCAAGAAAACTGTCTGGAGAGAGGTACATTTACAGAAGTTTGGCGTGATAACATTAGTATCCTCTCTCTGAAATTCCCTCTCAGAATTCAGTGGCAATTTCATATTAATGTATTTTCCCCAGTGTGAAATAACCACCCAGTTTTCTGTATCTGCTCATAATGGGAGGTCTAAATATATTAAATGAAATTTAGTGATGCTCCTATTTTTAGGTCTCAGCTCTAGATGACGCTCATGCGCTGTCTCGAACAGTGATATGCTTTATCTACATCGTGGGCTTACAGCCCGCCCATAGGCTTCCCACTTGCTGGTACCATTGTCACTCCATTTTGCTGAAAGAATAACTATACTTAAGAGACATTTTAATGCTCGAGGAATACGGAGTTATAGACAAGCATTGATAAGATGTCTTCATACTGATGATATAATATTAACCTCAGCTTTTGTAAAGTTTTTAATGATATCAAGAACAAAGTTAGACTACCAAAATCAAATTGAATGTAATGTATGATGAATATAATATGTAAATAGTATTATGAAAGCAGTATAATTAAGTCCAACTTATTTTATAATACGCAAGAGTATTACATCTAATCATGTTTTTAATTATCTTTTTTCTCCCTTTTTAAAACTGGATTTTATAATAGGAACTATTGTTTACATATTGTAAGATTTTAATTAATCAAACAATAAAGTATAAATGAATGAATGAAATGAGGGTCAGCGGTGCGCACCTCTGATTTAACTCTGAATTTGGTAGCTACAAAGCAGACCAAATAGGTTTATAGGCAATCATGCGTGACTAGATGTAAAATGCCATTCAACAGATGTCACTATTGGTCTTTATAACAGCCACAGCATATATTGCCAAGATGACGTGCTGTCATATTTAGTGTGTGCGCTCGCAAGCACGTTTCCAATCACCTGCCAGCCATTTTATTAACGTCCTGCAATATGCCTCCCTCTCCCAGTGACTTTGTTGGCATGTAAATAAGAAGAAAAGCCGATGAGTGTTAAACATGTCATGATATGTCCACTATACGTCTTGATGCTGCTGCTGCTTCTTCTCACAGATGCATTGCAGCCTCTTGTGAACTGGAGCAGTTTGATCATATTCCGGCTCCAAAAGTCAAACGTTCCCCAGTTTAGTTTGCGCTCTGCAACGCAGACGCCCTGCCAGCTACGCCTCTCTGCTTCGTTGGTAATTTATTGTAAATAGAAAGTCTCTGTATCACGGTCTGTGAAACTGTAGATGAAACGGGCTTCTTCCTGCTTTATATCGGGTTACAGGTAGATAGATACCTCAGTAGCAGTCATGGTTGTAGAAGAATCTCTTGGTGCTGATTTGAATTTTTCTATTTCTACCTCATTAAGTGTAAATGCAGTGTTTTGTGATCTGCAATGACAGCATTCTAGAAATTCGGTAGAAGCACTTACATAATTAGTTCAGCACATATGAGGTCCTGGATCATGGCCAACAAAACAATAATAGTCTTATTCTCTCCCCCTTGAAGCACGAGTGAGCGGCAGCTGAAAGGTAATGCATGAAATACCCGGCAGATAAAACGAAGCTCTCACTGGTTCGATACTGCAGTCAAGTTTATAATTTCAGTTTCATCTCATAATTGGTTAAAGCGGAGCGTAATTGTTTAGCTTTATTTATAGAATTCTGCACAGTATTTAAAATAACGTATAATATGCATACGAGCACCAGAAACATAACTGCTAAATAGCGTGTAATGTCACCTAAAGCGTTCAATAAGCAACAACGCTTTAAAAAAAAAAAAATAACATCTCTGAAGCAGATGCTTTGAATTAACAACTAGCCCACTATATGAAGAGTAGGAGAATCCTCCCACTGGGAAAGCTGACAAAGTGACAATGCGACGGCTTGGAAGCGGTCTGAAAAGACACGGTGAGCTCTATTGAAGGCTATTTAAGCAAGCATTGGCAAAGTCAATAGGTCTCGGTAATCTGAGAGCTATATGTGTTGGCACTGTAAATGCATTTGTGTACAGCTCTAGGGCTGTTTTAATTTTTATACACAAATGCATTAACATTGCCAACGCCTATAGCTCTCAGATTTCTGTGACCTTTTGGCTTTGCCAGTGCATGTTTAATTCATGCCCTGGTTGCTTGAAGAAGAATATAGAACATACATCACTGTCTGTGTGTGTGTATTTCACACTTCAAAATGTAAAGTATGCCTGATTACGCTAAATTACACACCTGATGTTCCCTACTGAATATAGCGTAAGCGATCGATCTTTTATTTACGTAAAGTGGTTGAGGGGAGGAAACAACTCAGATTAATAACAGCAAAGTTGTCATGCCTGGAAAGACCACCAACTCCAAAGTGCAGTTTGAATATTTATTATAAGGCCAAAAACAATTGGATGTAAATACATCGCAATAGCAAAGAATAGAGGTACAGGAAAATTAATACAGAGCCAAGTTTTCGAATATAAGTAATTCGGCCCAAAAGACAAATGATTATAACTTCCAAAATCACAACACAACACAGAATAGATGCGATATTCAGTTCTCGACTCATTGAAAGAAGTCAAAATCTTTCCCTACACTGCTCTAGATGAGGGCCCTTCCTGTCTCTCTTCTATCATTCCCCAACGGTGTCAGCACGTGTCGACTTCCTAAGAAGTACTCACGTCAAATGGGTCATTTTAGCTTATGGCTATGGAGCTTGCTCTAAGATGCTCCTTCTTCTCCGTAAGCTAGCAGAAGTCTGGACTCTCTGTCCCTGCGCATCAAAGAAAAAGATGGGGTTCAACCCACACTGCGTCCTTCATCTTAAAATTTTCCATCGCACCTCTAGGCAGTAGCTTGTTCTTTCATGAAACAAATGTAATTAATGATATCTTCTTCCAGTGGCCTTGGCTTCCCGACAGACCAGATACACAAGGCATCCTCCCTTCTCACTTCCCAGCCATCTTCAAAGACATTCCTGGTCTCTCCTTAACTCTGAAAATAACGATGTGTTTCTTTCACCTGCAGTAGGATGAGAACATTCTAACCTTGAACACAACAATCATTTAATTATTTATTTCTCGAGAGCAAGGAGAATTGAAACATTAGCTTTGGGCCTATATTTCAGGCAACTTAAACTAATCACAATTACGATATATAGGAATAATATCGTCCTGCACATTATGCATGAAGGAATCGTAATACATACAAAGTTCACTAGTTTTCAACATCAGTTGATTCAAATAAATGTTTCTTAATAGTCGTAAAACACTGCAAACAATACGAATACATGTGAGTGCGTTTAAACCATGAGTATAGTGCACTCATAAAAAATAGAGTGCTATCAGCGCTCTATCAGTTCCCCCCTCTTATGACTAGTGTCATAACACCAGCTTTCTATTTTCCTGCAGTTTCTCCTCGTAGAAGAGACCGACCTAAACAGAAGCTTGCCGTCCCTGTCTGAATCGTTCTAACCCCTTAAGGTGCTGGTAATGACTGTCCTGCAGTCGTTCAAGTTGGCGCTCTCGCTTTCTCGAAACAGTCTCCTTTGCCATTTGTAAGCCTTGATGGCTCCTAGTAGGACAATTATACAAATGACAGCTATTATAGTAGGCTTCAAGATATATCCCATTATTCCTTGTCCCAAACTTCCAAACCAACTGTCTATTTTGCCAAATCCTTTCCCCACTTGTTCTCAGAGTCCTTCAGCAGCCATCTCACGTAACTCTTGGTGTATATCTGAAATATTGTTAATGTATTTCCTTATATCCCGACTGTTGTCAGGAATATAAGTGCAGCACTGTTGAACTTTCAACAATTTGCAGACTCCTCCGGCTTTTGCTAGCAGCACATCTAGGGCAAGACGGTTCTGCAAAACTATAGCCCTTATCGAAACCATCTCCCCATCTACAAGCAATAAAATCTGAGCAGTATTTATTGAAAGCTTATCCACTAGTATTGCCAACTTTCTGATTTTCAAATCATTCAGAATCACACCCATACTCGGTATCATAGCGCCAAATATGTCTCCAATCACTTCTCCTGCACTCACACCACGTTTTCCTCTTTGAGGTCTTTTTCTTTCTAAGGGCCATAAATCATTCACGTGAAAAATCTTGGGAAATACCACAGCCAAATAACACGTTCCATACCAGTTTTTTGGCAACTTCACATAGGCATTCTTTCCACACACAAAATGCACATTGGGCACTACTGTTATTTTGTCCAATAATGCTTTTCTAATTGATTCTTCGACCAAAAAGATGTGCTCACAATCACTCTCACCCACAAATATATTGTCGTAGTATGTGGTTGGGTGTCTAATGCACAACTTCCCCTTCTGCTGGAAATCTAATGCTATGATTCCAAAACTCCTCTTTGCTTTATGATCTAATTCTTCTTTAGTCCATGGGGTAACCTTGTGCTTTGGATCTGGTCTAAATAGAGTTTGTCTAGGCCGATCTTCTATCTGATCTATGAACTTCTTTTCAATATCAGTTAACATACAGGTTAAATTGTGTCTATGGGCATAGGACGTATCTAAAGTGATGGTAGGCACGAAATATTTTGACATGTGCTCTACTTCCTTATAATAATCATATTTATTCATGTATTTAAGAACGGGAACTTCTGAGAGTACCACATCATAATTTGAGAAATAGTACTCAAATTGTGCTTTGCTATAAAACATGCTCAACAACACACTACACGTAATGCCATAGGTCACAGGCAAATGATGATATCGAATGCCTTCTTCTACTGAGGCTGGTAATTGCATACACACATAGCAATCCTTCGCTTCCATGGTATCCACATACTCATACAATAATCGAGCATATGCATTCAAAGTAAAATCACCCTTGGACAAATCAACATGTAATCTACGACTAGTTTCCTTAATCATTTCTAGATCCTTTGCGGATGCATCCTCATCTATCTCAGAGAGTGGTGTAGTGAGTGTTGCCTGTACCCTATTTTGTCTGACATCCTGAGATCCAACTAGAGATGTAACAATCACCACAGTTATAACAATAAGCACCACTGCAATGAGGGTACCAATGATGCACTTCTGTTTCCGTGTTGAATTTTCGGACACCATGGTTTCTATTGATTCGTTTCGAAGCACAAAGGAAAACACAGTCTCTTTCTGTTTTCTTTGATTGAACAATGTCTTTCTCACTTCTCTCCTCTCATGCAATTAATGTCCAAGTTCATTCGGTTGATACTAAACCTATTGAAGAGATGTAGTCAGCCCTACTCCTCACTCCATCATCTACTAGAAAGTCCCTAATTTTCAATCTTCTTAAACTGGGGTCTAAGTTATCTTCTTTCTAAGGCCTAATGTTTTCTTTGGTTATAATTCAAGCTTCATCGTTAATAATATTTGATCCAAGTATTTCGAGGACAAATTGCAAGATCTCCGCACAAATTTCTCCCAATTCTTGCGCGGTGTGCTGTCGGCCAAATGAAGGAAAAATAACCTGATTGAGGATCAGGAAACGCAATCCACTTAGCTTTGGAGGATTTGGAACTTGCAGAGTTAGCTTGGGACCAGCAACTGTATTTCAATCGAAAGGGTGTCCCCTTCGTAGCTCACCGTACCAGCTCCCAACCTCCCGGACTTCACTGGGCCCTGCATCTGCAACCAGATATGTCCATTCAGGAGATGCGTATCTTCGAGACGCTATTCTTTCTCTTCTGGAATGTCTCAGACCATCCGGTCTTTCTTCAGCGTCGCTTTGATCTGATTCAGATGTTTCAGGAATCGGAGCGAGATCTTTCTCTGATGCGAGCCTTATGTTCATCCTTTCTTTTCTTGCTGGCCACTTTTCTGCTCTGGCATCCGTTCTCTTCTCTTCCTCTTGATCTGATCCTTCTGAAATAGACCGCTCACCTTGCTCTGGTGCACGGTTCACTTCTGCAAAATCATCTATTTCAGGATCTGGGCTCAGTTCAGGAGCATTCAGCTCTCGTCTCTCGTGCTCACTCAGCTGTTCCATTTCATCCGAAACTCTTACAGCTGGGTCTGTGCCTTCGTCGTTGTCTGTGTCAGGTCCACACGCTCCTCAGAACCAGGGGACTCTCTTCCTCCGCAGGCGCTTGAACTCGGCGAGTGTGGGAAGCGTGGATCCAATTCGGCAATCCTCCACACTTCACAGCGGTACTTGTGACCAATGTCACCTGATATGGTCCTCGCCAGCGAGCATCAAGACAACTCTTCCTCACGTGTTTGCGAACTAGTACCCAATCACCTGGATTTAGATCATGCAGCAGGTCTCTCGAGGTGGATGCAGTCGCAGCCTCGACCTGGTGGGATACAGAAGTAACCACATCAGCCAGTCCCTTACAATAATCCAACACTAAATCATCAGTGATGTTTATCAATGCTGTAGCTGGCACCATAGGCAAACGCATAGCTCTTCCAGTCAAATTTCGTGGGGAGACAGCCCTGTTCTCCTATCAGGGGTGCTACGCAGACTCATAAGCACCAGGGGCAACGCATCTGGCCATTTCAATGAAGTTGACGAACACACCTTTGCCACTTTTGACTTGATGGTGCCATTGACCTGCTCTACAAGACCTGAAGCCTCTGGCCTGTAGCTACAATGCAGCCTCTGATCAATATTTAAAGCAGAGCACAATAGTTTCATGATTTCACTGTGGAAATGAGTTCCTCTATCTGTCTCCACTGCTGTCGGAAATCCATATCTCGGGATCACCTCTCTCAACAACAATTTAGCTACTGTGAGACTGTCACATCGTCTAGTTGGATATGCTTCCACCCAACGCAAAAAGATACACACCACCACCAAAACATATCTCAACCTATTGCACCTCGGCATCTCAATGAAATCTAACTGTATCCTATTAAAAGGACCTCCAGATCTGCCAATGTGACTCAATGCAACCACAGTTCTCTTTCCAACATTCATTTGTCGACAAGTGACACACCTGTGACATACCGTTTCAGCTCACACATGAAAGCGTGGATTAAACCACGTCTGCCTAAACACTCGCACCATAGCATCTCTTCCCAGATGGACTGCTCCATGAATTTTCCTTGCCATTGGGCTCAGTTGGCAATTGGGTAATACTGCTCTCTCATCTGTGGACACCCAAATGACATCATCTCTTTTTGTGCAACCTGCTCTGACCCATGAAGCAGCTTCCTCTTCTGGGACTTCATCCTGCAACCGCTTCACTTCATCCCAGGTATCGGCTATAGCTAACATCATGCTGAGCTCGGTCTCTTCTGTGCTCTCACCTGCATATTCTCCATTGAAAATACAAGCATGTTAAGCGCAAAAACGTGCTACTTCATCTGCATAATTATTGCCCTTAGTGACAATATCTTCTCCCTTTCCATGAGCTGCACATTTAACGACTGCTATCTCTTTAGGTTACTGTAAAGCTTCCAATAGTTGGCGCACATACTCGCCATTACGTATAGGTGACCCTGAGGACGTTAGAAACCCCCTCTGTGACCATAACTGCCCGAAATCATGAACTACACCAAATCCGTATTGACTGTCAGAATACACAGTCACTCGAATATCAGCTGCAATGATACAAGCACGTGTCAAAGCGACAATTTCGGCCACCTGAGCAGAGAATACTCTATTTAAACAGGCAGCTTCCACTACTCCCATGATGGTGCACACAGCAAACGCTGCTCTCAAATACCCTTCATTGTCTCTTAAGCATGAACCATCAACAAAAAGGATCAAATCAGATTGGGGCAAAGGTTCATCGACAGTGTCAGGTCTGGGTTTGGTAGATAGGTCAGTAACATCTAGGCAGTCATGCTCTTCACAATCCTCATCTCCTTCCTCTGCCGGAACAGGTAACAATGTAGCAGGGTTCAGGGTGGTACAACGTCTCATGGTAACATTTTCAGCGGCCAAGATAACCTGCTCATAAGTCTATTATTGGTCAGATACTGTGTCTTTGTTCGGGTCATCAATAGTTCTACTGAATGGGGCACATAAACAATGAGCGGATAACTCATCACTATGCTTTCACATCTTTCAATGCTGACACCGGTTGCAGCAACGGATTTCAGACATCCGGGCAAATCAGAAGCTACAGGATCTAATGTAGCTGAGAAGTAAGCTACTGGTCTACGGGCACCCCCATGTGTCTGCACTAGGACTGCTAACGCACATCCCTCCTTTTCACAGCAAAAGAGCGAAAACGCTTTGCTATAATCCGGCATTCCGAGAGCTGGAGCACTACAGATACTTTCCTTCAGCTCACGGAAGGCCTTCAAGCACTCGTCATCCCATGGTACCGGATCACTAACATCCTTTCGAGTCAGTTTCAACAGAGGCTTTGCTTGCAAGGAAAAATTTGGGATCCACTGTCGACAATAGCCGACCATTCTCAAAAACATACGGACTTCTTTTTGTGTTTTCGGAGTTCCCATTTGCAGAATCGTCTCTATGCGATCTGGTGACACCCTTCGTTTTCCTTTCTCAATCCGGTGACCTAGGTGCTGCACTTCAGACAGACAATACTGCAATTTGTTTGGAGACACTTTGTGTCCATTCTCTGCTAAATGATTCAGCAGCGCCACAGTATCAATCCTGCAAGCATCCTCAGTCTCTGAGGCGACCAAAAGGTCGTCTATATATTGCACTAAGACTGAGTTTTGGGCCATCACCAGTCCTTCAAGATTCTTTTTCAGACATTGACTAAAAATGGAGGGACTTTCTGTATACCCCTGAGGAATTCTTTCCCATGTTAATACACGATCGTCCATCCTAAACGCAAATAAAAACTGACTTTCTTCATGCAATGGTATGGAGAAAAATGCATGACACAAATCTATCACTGTAAACCATTCTGCTTTGCATGGTATCTGGAATAGAATAACAGCTGGATTCGGTACCACAGGACAACATGGGATCACAATTTCATTAACCCGACACAGATCTTGCACTATTCTGTACTTGCCAATTGGCTTTTGCAGTCCCATGATAGGCGAGTTGCAGGGACTTCCTCTTATCTCCTTAAGAATACCTTGGGCAATCATAGTCTCAATCACAGGTCTTATTCCAGCCACGGTTTCTGGAGTCAATGTATATTGGGGCGTTCGTGGGAATTCAGCATTGGGTTTGACCTGTATCCTAACTGGCTCAACCGCTCTCATCAGGCCTACATCCTCGCCTGTAAAATCCCACACTTTCGGATCAACTGAGTCTCTCAAGTCATGTGGCAATTCTGCTATTGTGAGCACCACAAACATTTCTGCACACAGACTCATGTTAGCCATCTTAAAATCAGCATCGTCATCATACGTTTGCAATTCCACTCCTCTCAGAGTGCACGATATAGTACAATTGAGCTTGCACAGAAGGTCTCGTCCCAAAAGACAGACCGGACTTGAATTACACACTACAAATTGGTGTTTATCCTGAAATGGTCCTATTCTCACGGGTAATTCGTTTGTCAATGGATTGGTCATTTTCTGATTGCTCACCCCCACTACTTGAATCGATCGTCCCGAAAGAGTTAAATTTGGGACTACTTCAGTTCTTACCGTGGAGCGAGCAGCTCCAGTATCTAATAAGAAGGTAACAGGATATCCCTTCACATCTGCATCCACAAACGGCCCACTCTGATCTACTTCTAGCATTGCATCTAAGGTGCATTCTTCGTGCACCCCCCTCTGGCACTCTCGTAAATCTTGATTTTGATCAAACCTATCTCGTATCTCAAAATAAGGCATCTGATGGTATAACTGATTTTGCATGGGTATCCTAGGAGGTTGAGGTACTTGCACTTGCGGCTCATATCCTCCTCCATACATAGACCTGGGTCTTGTCACAGTATTGACAGTCTCGGACAGCTGTCCCTCACCTTCCATCTGAATCTGATTTGCTGGATTCGATCTACACTCGCGCTTACAATGCCCGATTTTGTGACAATAATGGCAGGCAGTGACCCTTTTCTGTTGGGCCACCCAATCACTTGCACCTGGATCCATTCCTCTTCCTCTACCCTGACCAGGTTGGGTCACCATCTGTTGCCCCATACCTCTTCCACCTCCTCTGCCTCTGCCTTGACCTTCTCCAAACCCTTGCATCGTATCAGCATTTCTTAACTGCACCAACATCAACTTGTCCTTCAATTTCTTCTGTGCCGACTCCACTTGAACACTGCAATATTTAGCATAACGCAGAATCTCGTCCACCGACTTATTCTGCCAACATATCAAGTGTTGCTGTATCATCAAACTGATATCAGATTTCAATCCCAACACAAACTTCGAGACAAACTGTCCCGTATGTTTCTGTTCAATTGTATCCAATCCACTATGCTGCTTAAAAGCCAACAACAATCTTTCCTAATAATCATGTACTGATTCCTTAGAGTCTTGAGTGGTGCGATCAATCTTCAACCAATCAACAGTTTGAGGAGCTACCTTCGACTGCAACCACGTAATCACTTGCTTGTATTTTCTCATTACATCAGGTGAAGGACCATGAGTCACTGAATCTCTAGGTGGCTCCGCAGTAGGCCACTCAATGGCTATCTTACATGCCGCCCACAAATCCGCAGGTACTACTATATCAAACAAGGTGTTCAAATCAATCCACAATACTTTTGAAATTTTTACAAACCAGTCTATTTGCTTGTACCACTCAGCAGGTTTTTCCCTCAGCTGAGGAAAATCATTCGTAAATGCTGCTAAATCACCCCTGCTCCATGGCACATATACATACCCTCCATTCTGTACCTCCCTGAGGGGGAAGTTTCCTGCATCTCCCGTCCCTCCACCCGGAGGCGGAGTATTTCCTATTCCAGTCTGAAAGCTTTTCTTTTTGGCCCATCTTTCTTTCCATTTGTCTAGTTCTCTCCATATCTGTATCCCTATCACTAGTTCTCTAATTTGTGCTTTCAATCCAATCGTTCGCTTCTCTTCCAAATCCTTATCTGTGTAATTTAATCTACAGCAACCCTGTGTCAGCTTTGTTTTTGACAAATCAACCTCATACCTTTGGGCCAAAAGCAACAATGCATCATAAGCTCGTTTGGCCTTTCTTGTCATGTCCTTTGCTACGAACAATAGTTCGCTCGAGTCATATGTATCAATTCTGATCAGGGGCAGGTTACCTTCAATCACCTCATCTAGTTCTGCCTTTAAACGTACAACATCCAGCATTGGCACTTTAATTGCGCTTTTTAACACTTTCTGTATTTCCTCCTTCTTTGTATCTTCCCTGTCACAGCTTTGAGTTCTCCTAGGAACTACACCCTCTTCTCTCTCCAACGCTGAGCGTCTATCTCTTTCCCAGCTTCGACTTCTCCAATGATCACCTGCACAAACAACCTGTGGCCCAAACAGTACTCTAGGCGTTTCTTGTCTTTTGTCTGTCTCTTCCCTCGGCATCATTGACTCTCTCACTGGTTGCACCCACATTCGAAGGTCTGACCTAGAATTCGCTAGAGCTCCTGTCCGTACTCGTTCCGCCCCACTATCCATTCTTGATGGATCAGCTGTAGCTGGCAGTGGAGTACTTGATTCCACTGGTATCCGACTGAAACCTGTCCCACTCATTACAAGACTCCCTCCAGACATGGTCTCTTCCCCTTCACTCCTTTGCTATTGACTGTCATCGGTTCTTTCTCTAGGAGTATATATCGGAACCACCGGCCCTATTGTGACTGGTACTGACAAAGCATCTGGTAACTGCATGTCTCCTGTAGGTTGTACTGGCTCAGAGTTGGAATACCTCCTTCCTCCAGACCCTCCCGGAATGCGTACCATTGTAATGTTGCCTCTTACTCCTGCTGATTGTTCCTCTGCACCCGGTTGTCCCACGCCTACAAGCTCTTCTGATGGGCGCAACCTCTCTATCTCTGATCTAGAGTCGCACGGTGGAGGACGGTCCGCTAGCAATCTATCGAGGAAGCATTCATCTGTATTGCTGTCCTCCTCTGTCGTCTTTTTCCCTTCAGCCCCCTCTCTTAATGTACGAAACGGGTACAAGCGTTCTCCCTCTATGGTGTCTACTCTCCATCTTTTCAACTGGGCATCCCATCTAGCATCCTGATATGCCTTCATTGCTTTTCTCATTCTTACTCGTGAATTCTCTCTCTTTTTCGCTAGAGCAGCTCTCATCCATGCATCTAATGCCTCAAATTGTGTGGGTCTAGGGGAGGTTTTAGTGCATTCATCACCCCCTCAACTGGGTCAGTACTTCCATACGAAAAGACCCATAACGAGGGAAAGCCAATTCACCCTCTTTCTCTGTAAGTTTATGACAATTCTGAAGCCACACTATTGTATGAAGTCCTACATTTGTTGCCATGTAACACCGTCACACCGCCAAAGCCCACCTCCACGAAGGAATGAAGGCCGTCGCCGAATGGATGAGGACCAGCCGCCTGAAGCTGAACTCGGACAAGACGGAGGTCCTCATCCTTGGTTCCAACCCTTCAGCCTGGGACGACTCCTGGTGGCCAACATCACTGGGAACAGCCCCGCCACCCACCGACCACGTCACGCAACCTAGGGGTCATCCTCGACCCCACCCTCTCCATGACTAAGCAGGTCAACGCCGGTTTCCTCATCCTGCTTCAACATCCTCCGAATGCTCCGCAGGATCTTCAAGTGGATCCCCACCGAAACAAGAAAAACAGTCACCCAGGCCCTCATCACCAGCAGGCTAGACTACGGAAACGCCTCTCACGCAGGAACGACGGCTAAGCTCCTGAGACGGCTGCAACGCATCCAGAACGCCTCTGCACGTCTTATCCTCGACATCCCCGACGCAGCCACATCACACCCCACCTGAGAGACCTGCACTGGCTCCCTGTCAACAAGAGGATAACCTTCAAGCTCCTCACCCACGCACACAAAGCACTCCACAACTCCGGACCAGCCTACCTCAACAGACGACTCAGCTTCTACACCCCACCCGCCAGCTCCGCTCGACCAGCCTCGCCTCGCCACAGTCCCCCGCATCCGGAAACGACCGCCGGCGGCAGATCCTTCTCCCACCTCGCCGCCAAGACCTGGAACATCCTCCCCACCAACCTCCGACAGACCCAAGACCTACTGGCCTTCAGAAGACTCCTCAAGACCTGGCTCTTCGATCAGTAGCAGCACCACTCCCCTCTTCCCCAGCGCCTTGAGACCCTCGCGGGTATGTAGTGCGCTTTATAAGTGACATGATTGATTGATTGATGTAATGTGCCGGTGTGTATTCTGGTGGAGCTTCCTCTCCTACCCGAGTCACTACCCCTGAGTCACCTCTACATAAATCTCGCAACACCCTAAAGCATCTCATTGTAAAATCGATCAATTGCAAGCCCAAAATACGCTGTTCCACTGCAAACGAACTTCCACCAATCCCAGCGCGGCGTTACACCAACCACCCTATCACAGCGCGGCGTACCCTGACGTCACTTCTCACTCCTTGCAGCGGCTCAACCGCCTTTACAATTTCACCGCAAACTCGCTCACACACATTCGTACCACAAGTAACTGTATAACCAAAAGTTATTAAACCAAGTAACTGTTCCTACACAATTACAATAACTTGCAGTCACATAAAACAAGTAATTGTCTGACACTGAAGATCGATAGAACACTCTCACAAGAACATTCAGCCGTTGTGACCCCCGACCTGCGTTGGTCACTCAATCGCCATAGACAACCCCGGTACCTGAGGATTTCTACTGCAACCTCTTCCTCATTCACACAAAGGTCCCTAACACAAGTGGATCATTGATAGCGCTTCACAACACCCACATTTAATCAGACAATTACAATACAAAACTATCCCGGGATCTTGGACTTCTCTTGAGTCCGCTCACCAAAACTTCCTGCCTTGCACGTGTCCAGACCAGTAAACCAAAAACCACATTCACTCAACATACATCCCAACTCCGCAAGACATCACCCACTTACTCATCACCGCAATCTAACACCACAATTCCTTTCATACTCACGCCACCACTGTTTCCGCCGCACCATCAACGTCCGCCAGTCTCCGTTCTCCGCCGTCTTCCACTCTGCTCCAGGGCTCTTCAACCTTCAACCCTACTCCTGATTACTCCCCTCACCTTAGAGGTAAACCACTTAAAGGTAAACCATCCTCTGCTACCATTTGATTACGCTAAATTACACACCTGATGTTCCCTACTGAATATAGCGTAAGCGATCGATCTTTTATTTACCTAAAGTGGTTGAGGGGAGGAAACAACTCAGATTAATAACAGCAAAGTTGTCATGCCTGGAAAGACCACCAACTCCAAAGTGCAGTTTGAATATTTATTATAAGGCCAAAAACAATTGGATGTAAATACATCTCAATAGCAAAGAATAGAGGTACAGGAAAATTAATACAGAGCCAAGTTTTCGAATATAAGTAATTCGGCCCAAAAGACAAATGATTATAAATTCCAAAATCACAACACAACACAGAATAGATGTGATATTCAGTTCTCGACTCATTGAAAGAAGTCAAAATCTTTCCCTACACTGCTCTAGATGAGGGCCCTTCCTGTCTCTCTTCTATCATTCCCCAACGGTGTCAGCACGTGTCGACTTCCTAAGAAGTACTCACGTCAAATGGGTCGTTTTAGCTTATGGCTATGGAGCTTGCTCTAAGATGCTCCTTCTTCTCCGTAAGCCAGCAGAAGTCTGGACTCTCTGTCCCTGCGCATCATACAAAAAGATGGGGTTCAACCCACACTGCGTCATTCATCTTAAATTTTTCCATCACACCTCTAGGCAGTAGCTTGTTCTTTCATGAAACAAATTTAATTAATGATATCTTATTCCAGTGGCCTTGGCTTCCCGATAGACCAGATACGCAAGGCATCCTCCCTTCTCGCTTCCCAGCCATCTTCAAAGACATTCCGGGTCTCTCCTTAACTCTGAAAACAACGATGTGTTTCTTTCACCTGCAGTAGGATGAAAACATTCTAACCTTGAACACAACAATCATTTAATTATTTATTTCTCGAGAGCAAGGAGAATTGAAACATTAGCTTTGGGAATATATTTCAGGCAACTTAAACTAATCACAATTACGATATATAGGAATAATATCGTCCTGCACATTATGCATGAAGGAATCGTAATACATACAAAGTTCTACTTAAATGCGTTCACTAGTTTTCAACATCAGATGATTCAAATAAATGTTTCTTAATAGTCGTAAAACACTGCAAACAATACGAATACATGTGAGTGCGTTTAAACCATGAGTATAGTGCACTCATACAAAATAGAGTGCTATCAGCGCTCTATCATGCCTTAAAACACTTCCCTTTTCCTGCAAATAAGCATCACATCCATCTATGTCCTTGCATGGTACTTAATTAGCCTCATCAGACAAATATGAAATTATTGTCTGAACCACCGTTTTCAGTGGTACTCACTTCCTCTAAGCATTGTTCATTAGACCACCATGGGACCACAAACAATGATGTGCTATGAGGAACCTATACCTGTTACTTCTCATTGACAATTTGGTATTTCTTTATTTTGAAATGTAACTATTTCTACCTGTGACTTGATTCATATAGGTATGTGTTCTAAGAATAGGTGATTGCTACTCTAGACTTAAATGTAGTTACTCATGAATTTCCATATCAATACATACTTATGCCCAAAACATTTGTGAGTCATGCCCACTAAGTATTATTTCCTACAAAGCATGAGTCAGAACCCAAAGCATATAATCTTACAAAACCTAAATTGAAGTAAAAGCACATTTAATATACCCAAACATCAAAATTCACAAAGGCCACCATGTGATTTACAAAGAAGAAAATCTCAACAACTTCCGCCCTATTTCAACCTCACCCCTTCTAGCCAAATTCCCCAATAGCTTCTTAGAGAAGTAACTTAGTAACCACATCAGAAAAAGACAACTCTGTAACAAATACCATTCAGGATTCAAATCCAGTTGCAGGATTCATGGGTGAGTAGCGTGCTTAAAATGTCCCTGATTGATTAATTGTTTTGTTTTGTTATGGTTTTTGGAAAAAGTTGTTGTTGTGGATGTTACCAGCTGCTTCTCATGCTGAAAAAAAAAATCACTGACTAAAGCAAAAACAGTTTTTAGTATCAAAAGCACACATTCCCATAGTAGTCCCTGGCACTGAAGGGTGTGTGTTGGTGGATGTGCTTTTTGTAAAAGGGCAGACTGTTGTCACTCACATGAAGTTAGCCAATGCCTGAAATGGGCTCATTCACATCCCCATGCTGTATGCTGTAGTAAGCAGAAGAAAGATGTGAATTACACAATAACAGATCAATGGATGAAGATGGCTGGCTGAAAGCCCCTATATGTATATTACACACATAATTTTGTAAAATCAAAAGGTTTTAGCTAATGTCAGATCAAGTATCTCTGTGGCAGTTATTTCCAATCCCACTCCACCCCAACTAACCCATTGCTTACAAATACCCCTACACAATAACTAGAATTGTGTTTAGGGAATTGATGATGATTTTGGAGTTGAATTCAGAAATGGTATCCTGTGTGAGCAAGGTCTTTGCTCAGGCCCCCTCGAAGCAGCAGAGCTCATTTGTATAGGGGTTGAGACATGGGGGGGCAGATTTACAAGCCCCCTGCGCCACCAGTACGCCACTTTTTGTGACTTACTGGAGGCGCATTCCACTTCTCCATATTTACAAGGAGAGGAAAAGCCACCCTGCGTGACTTTTCCTCTCCTTGTAAATATGGCCCTTCACACGCAGCACTTTGCGTGGAAGGGCGTTCCATGGAGTGTTGCAGTGGGTGTTCCCACGCAACACCCATGGAACGAGACACATTTCCAGATTTACGAGGAATCGTAAATCTGGAAATGCGTGTCAATGCTACGCCTCCCCGGGGAGGCGTAGCAGGCGCAACGAGGAGAAATGTTTTCATTTCTCCTCGTTTTTTCCTCTTTCAAAGCGTGCTGCATTCTACAGCATGCATTGAAAGAGGAAAATGCCTGTAGTGATTGTTTTTGTGCAGGAAGGTGCCCCTTACTGTACAACAACAATCTCCCCATGACGCAGGCCTTCTTGCACCATGGTGCAAGGGTGCCTGCGCATGGCTGCAGTTTGTGCGTCAGCGCAGGGGAGAGCACAGGAATGCAACATATTGTTGTAAATATGTCGCATTCCTGTGCTTCGGAAGTGCTGCAGCGTGGCGCAGCCAAAGGGCTTGCGTTGCCGCACTGCGGCACTTCCTTGTAGATCTGCCCCGGGGTTGGTTTGCTGGTTCCCATATCTAGCAAAAGACAGTGACATTTCCTTACATTTACAATTAAAAAATCAGAAACACTGTACCTTTACCATCATGGGCCTTTCTTTGTCCTTCTATGCCCTCTCTAATCCTATCCATTCTGTCCCCCTCCCTGCTTTTGGGTTGAAATTCCAATGACTTGTTGCAGCACGGATGGGCAGTTAGATAGTGATTTGGGAGTACAGATATAGTTTTGGGCATTTTAAGTTGGGTGCTCATGGGTCAGTTGCAGATGTCAGTATGTCTCTAAATGAATAAAATTAGTTTGACTCTCAGTACGCTAGTTTGATTAGCACCTCAACCTGCCACACAACCCACTACTGATCATTGCGCTCCAAATAATATTCCTTTGTGCCATCTCCATTTTGCTTTTGTACTAAGCTGAATTAGTGTGCTATGCTGGAATTGTAAAGAACTTGGATGTCTGTGCTTCATATGGCTGTTTTTTGTCCAATCATTTTTGCCTTTTTCCTCACTCACCCTTACTCCAAAATTTGCACTTCACTGAATGTAGATGAGGACAGTGGCTGTTTCTAGCCCAAGGGGCCATTCTTGGCACGGTTACTAGCCCAAGAGGCCATTCTTGGCACCTCAATCTTGCATTTGTCTTGTAATCACATAAGCACAGATGCATTGCAAGTGAAAATATAGCTGTATTTGAAAAGTCTGAAAACATTTGGCGATTCATTGCACAATATTGAACTGGTCTTTCCCAGTAGAACAATTAAATGTAGTAGCAGTTGATCTGAGAACCCGAAGTTGTTCTTGTGTAACCCCTCCGGGACATAGCTAGAGGTTGGTTGAATCTTGCTTGCGGCAAAAATGAGAAAAAGAAAGTACCTAATTTGCAAGAACCAATACAACTACTCACGCAACCCTAATTGTAAACATACTCGGAGGTGAAAATTTGATTGTTCTGCCAAAAGTATTGATTTTATAATTGGCAGCCTCAAATGACAAAAAATAATAAACATATCAGCTCTCAAAATGGATTGGTCCAGCTGTATTCTTTAAAAACAGGCACACATGTGTAGGTTGATGATACTAACTGGGGAACTGTTTGGTGAAAACATGTTTTCCCCTTTAGTTTCTCCTAGCACCGGAATAGTGCAGCTTGTGTTGTTTACTGTTCTTCAATAAGTACACTGTGCTGGATCAAGTGTAAGATATTGGTGGTTTTTTTATCTGAGCAGCGGCGGGCACCATAAACAAAGGGTGGTGGGGTGGGTGAAGTTGCGTGGGAGGCATCGCTTAGTGGGGAGGGGGAATACAATATAAAAAATGATAATAATAAAAGTACATTTTGCTTCCTCCAGCATCACGTCTCCTCTCGCCGCCTCTTCCCTTCCTGCCTGTTGGTCTAAGCAGCCCCTGGGACAGACTCCCTGTCCAATCCCTGTGCTGCAGAGAAGCGTGGGGATTAGTCTATGCAGGCAGAAAAGACACCCTGCTCAGACCAGGGAGTCTGTGGGGTTCCTCCAGCCCGGCTGTTCAATGCTGGAGAGGGCATGAGACGGCTGGCCAAAACACATATGCGCACTTAGGGAGTGGAGTGCATGTAGCACTCCTCCTCCCCCCTCCCATGCCTCGGTTCTGCCCCTCCCACCACCCTGGCTAAGAGCCTGCAAACATAAAATAAAACGATGCAAGAACATCATTTTATTTTACATTTGCTGGCTCTGAGCCCAGCAGTGGGGCGATGCTCCTCCGCCATTGCGGAGTATCCGCCCCTGGATCTGAGCTCAGCTCAGTAGAGGGGCAGATCTCCTAAGGGATTTGTGCAACGCTATGTTCCGCAGAGTGAGGCAAAGACAATTGCACATTTTTTACTTTCCAGCACAAAAGGCAACGTGCACTTGAAGGGTGTCCTTTTTTCAATGCAAATGTCACTTTGCACAACTTTGTCTGAGTGGAGTGTTACAGTTTAAGGGACTTATTAATGAGAGGCTTGTCCCGCTGGAGCATCACGTTTCAATCATATCTATGAGGTGACGCAAAGCCACCCAGCATGACTCTGCATGACCTCATGGATGTGAGGTAAGACAAAGCAGCGCAAGTCAATGCAAGGTCTTACTCTGCATCAAGAAAGCCCCAGATTTACTTAATCGCGTAAACCTGGGACAGCACCAAAAACCTTACGCCTCCCCAGAGCGGGGGTAACAAGGAGAAATATTTTTATTTTTCCTTGTTTTTTACTTTTTTCATGTGTGCTGCGTTCTGCAGCATCCACAGAAAGAGGAAAACACCTCTCTGAATTGTTGTTGTGCAGGAAGGTGCCCCTTCCTGCATAAAAACAATCCTACCTGCAATGGAATCACTCTTTCACCATGATGCAAGGGTGCCTATGTTAGCCCAAGGGTAAAGGACAGGAATGCACTGTATTTCATATATTTTCACTTTCACGTTGGCGTAGAGCAGTGCAGCAAGAAGACTTGCCAATTCCCCAAAAATAGGCTGTCTGGTCTTAGGTTTAAACCTATAATAACTGATAAAACCCCACTGAAAGGGAAATAGCCCTCACCAGTGTAAACATATAAACACTGAAAAACACCTGCACAACCACAAACTAAATACCATTCAAAGAAAGGAAAAGGAGAATGAAAGAGTCATTTTTTTTCTTCCTGAAGGGGCCAATACAATGTAACTTTGTTATACAAGCTAGCAGCAAGAAAGACTGGGTTAATATTATTCTGCTTGAGTTTTGTTGTTTAGGGATGCCACTAAAATATTGTTTCTTCTTCCTTTTGCTTTTTTCAGTTTTGTGGTCTTTGGTCTAAAGATGCAGGGGTTAGAAGCATGTTTTAGGTCTTGTTTAATTATTTTATTAACTGTAGAGGATCAGGAAATATCAAAATCATATTTGATATTTTGGATGCGTTTGATTCTTTGACTGATAGGCAAAATGGCTGGTTTCATAAGAATCTTTCCCAATATGTGCCATCACATTTACCCACAGGGAATGGGTAAAAACCCTTGATACATTAGCCCGCAGTTTCTAGTGAGTCAGTATTGATAGTAGATGAGTTGCCAATACTTCAGGCTTTAAACATTCAATGCAAGGTATAGTGACAAGTATATGTGAAAAGAGTGCTATCACCAAGCACCTGGGATAGTGGTGAAAACATGACACCAGTCTTTTGGAAAACATGGAACACAGTGTCACTTGGTTCTTTCCAAGTTCAACGAAGATTGGAGTGACATTGTTTGTATTTGCAGTGATTCAGCTATGCATATGAAAAAGTTGTGTGATGACCTGTCAAAATCTATACCTGAGCTGAAGTGCTGCCCTGTAAGAGATCCTTGCCACTTGTTAGATGGTATGCTGAAAGTATCTTTACAATCTTCAGAGTTAATGAAGAATGTTATTGACTTTTTATTCCATTCTGGTGCACTGTTTTGTTATGCGTGGGAACTAAAACGCAAATATTTCTCATTTTGTGCTTTGTGTGGTATCAAAGAAAGAGTCATCCCAACTTTGTCACTTAGCTGATGGTTCTCGGTCCAAGGGGCTGTGAATGCTATATTATCCATGTGGCAACCGTTTACAGAATTTTTGCTGAGTGATGATGCCATAGGCAAGAAATGGGAGGATCTTTGGTCGCAGATTGATAGGGATGTGAAAAAAGTACGCTCTGCTGCATTCTTGGATTTTTACAAGAAAACATAATAATAAAACAACTAGAGTCTGAAAACACCCTTGTCAGCCAAGTGTTCAGCATAATTGGTGTAGATGTGAAACATCTCCTTGAGAGCAGGCTGGGCGACACCTTTAGTGACTTTGGCACTGCAATATGTTCCATGTTAGAGTGCTTGCCACTTGGTAAGCAAAGCAATGTAGAAGAGCAATTCAGGAACTTTTATTTTACAATGTATGAGAAATGGCTTGCAATGATGCATAGAAGTGTCCCTTCACCAACCATGGCATTTGAAGTCAATGAAACCTCACTGTGGTACTCTGTACAAGTTCTAGAACCCTTTCGTAAAGGGGAATTGTCTCAGTAGTTTTGAAAGTGCTGCTTTATTTTTGACCGCTTCAATAACTCTGAGGACATAAGCGCCCAGTTCAACGCAAATGTTGCAGAACCAGCCCAGAGACTCGCAATCTTCAAGTGTACCATATTGGTATGGAAAGCAATGTCAGTGGCCAGAGTTACCAAATTGTATACTGGCTGTTTTGGCGTTGCCCGTCGCACGTGCCAATGTTGAGAGGGCCTTTTCACAGAAAATCTTTTACATGGGAAGGAAAGAGCGAGCACACATGACCAAAGACTCACTGAAGAAGTATTGTATGGTGTACTACAATAAGTACTACAATAAGTTTGATTTGAAAAAATATATTTGGACCTCATATACACTGTACATACACTGTCTTTATACCATGCACTATCAGTGCAGAAAGCAAGCAATAAGAAGAGCAAAATGTTCCATAAACACCGGAAAAACACTGTTTCTGTTGTTTTTTAATGGCGAGAAAATGTGTAACCACTGATAACCACTGTTTTTTTAAGGTATTCAAATTACTTGAAAACACTGAAAAAAACCACCAGAATGGACCAAAAATAGAAACTGAAAACAGGAAAGCCTACCCATAAATTAGGCCATAGGTTTTTGGCATTAAGCCTCAACAACTAAGATAGGCAGACCAGGCTTTGCATCAAACAATATCACCTTCTTGAAGCCGGCACTAACTTGCAGAAATGTTTCTATATCTCCAAACATTCCACACATAACAAGTGTGCTACACTGTGCAGTAAACAGTGAATGTGTGGATTGTTTTACAATTTGTACAGGTAGAGAATTTAGTATTGGAAAGGTAGGCATCTAGTAAAAAATCTTAGCTAGACATCACAGACACGTCTGCATGGTGCAAAAAGGCTGTGTTGGGACTAGGCAACCTGTTTAGGAGATAGTGGAGGGTTGAGAGAAGTGGCAGGGCTTTTTTAACAAATATGACTGCGCTACTTCCTTTCTCTTGTGTAAGGCATTGCAGAAACTTTGGTTGCTGCTCTGCGTTGCATCAAAAAATCATACATTGCCCCATTGTGCCTTCGCCTGTAATACCATAATTATCTAACCATCAGTAGATATTATGGAACCATCTTTTAGAACAGTCAAAGCTCTTTTTCGCACTCTAAATATGGTGGTTCAGAAAGTTGTCTAGCTTTCTAAGAGTATTCTGATTATCTTACGTACATCTTGGGGAATATTCGCAGCAGTCCTCATTTATCTCAAATTTGAAATTTGACTTAATGAAGTGCTTATGCCACAGTTGACGATCAAGGATAGTGGATGTAAATCCTTCATGAGTAGAGGAATTTAAACACTGAAAATGAGAGATTTTAGTCAAGAGATTTAATCAGCTGTAAATGCTGATCATGTGTATTTTCATACAATACGATGAGCTGCCTAATAAGGTTTTAGAAAAGGCCCAACAGATCTGTGAGTCAATCTCTTCTGAAAGGGATTAAAAGGATGCCCCCTCCCTTTTATACTGACCCATGAAAAAAATCATTGTGTGCCATGTTTAGGACCTTGGCAGAGGTGGCTTATATGGATGTAGTGGAAATGATAAGAGAACTAGGTGGGATTTAACGCTAGGCTCCCAGTACTGTACAGTACCATATTGCTCTTCCTTAACATTTTAAATCGACTCTTAAATTTATGGCATTTATTGTTGAATTATTTTATATTTATTGGTTTTTGGTCATCTTAGCAGTATTTAATCGAATTTGGTTGGTGATAATTGTAATAGATTGTGATTCTTCCAGTACTCTTACACATTTATTTAAATGATAAAGGTTTACTCAAATTTGAATTCCTGGCTGGTATTATTGCCGTAGGAAACAATATAGGCAAAACAAAATACAATAATTTCAAATCGTTAGCACTTTAGAACACACATTTGTGCATCTGCTGTTATTTAAGTCTCATCATCAAATCTTGTTCCTTTTTGATTCCACATTCTGGCAATCTGCGCAGTAATTGGCCTGACAGAGTTTTCAGAATCTAAGAATGCCCTACTTTAGCAGAGAAACATATATTTTTCCTTCTGCATGAATGTGTAAAATAAGCATATACAGACAACATGGAGCACTATATAGAGGGGCCAATGTGTTCTAAAATTAAACATATGAAGGTTCTTAGATTTAAAAAGATTGAATATTTGTATATCTCTGGTAAGAAAAATATACACAAGTGAGTAAAACGTTTAAAGATTTGTAATTTTTCATGAGGGCGGGAGGTAAGGGCAGGGCCTTAGTTGGCTTACAAAGAACTGAGTGTGTTTATTCTAACAAATAGACACTTATTATATAATTGAGGAAGAGACAACAAGTCCCATAAAAGAAGAAGGGCCTCAATGCCCCATGTCCATAATACATGGAAAGAAAGAACACCAATATTTCTGATAGAGTCATGAAAAGCATGATGTCGTTAAGGCAGGCGAGACTCTAACAGCCTCCCACAATCTCAGGCACACACCTTGAGAGATACACTTGGGCCATGCCTGTTTAATCCTCCAGTATAAGTCTCACGTAAATGATACTTAACAATGTACACCTGAGTGGCTAACACTTCTTGCACATAGTGTCATGTAATGCTGCTAGACTTCATGACAGTCCATAATATGGTTTAGTGGATGTGAAATAGCTGGGTTTTGTCTGCTATGCTGGCAAAGTTAGGTTTCAGGAGATGTGGGTGACTGATCAAACATTGATTGATGACTTGTTTTCATTAACTATTCCAGTAGATAAAGGCATCTGGGAGAGAGTTTGGTAGACTTCATACATATGTTATTTTGAATCAATGTTGCCATTAAACATCTTATGCAGGAACTCTCTTTTACCAGTATCTAAGGGCCAGATGTACGACCATTTTTTGCAGTCGCAAATGGAAAATCGGCCCTTTGCGACCGGAAAATAGGTCTGCCCTATGTACAAACCCTATTTTGCTACTCGGTAACCTATTACCGACTTGCAAAATAGGGTTTATGACTTGCTATTAGGAAGGGGTGTGCAAAGTTTTAGTTTTTGACTACCTGACCCCTTTAGTACCACCACCAAGGGTCCAGGACTGGAGTGGCACCACTTGGTGGGGGGGTTAGGATTCACTCAGGCTGGGTCCATGTGCCGGTTCAAGATGGTTGAAGACTTTTCTGTCCATGAGGCTCTGATCAGTAGGCCAGCCAACTAGCACTTAGAGTCACTATGCTAGTCCTGGGCTCACGCAGTGGACCAGCATTCAAGCAGCAGGGCAAGACTCTGAGGGTTTAAGGCAGGCTCCAGTCAGCCAAGCAGTCCTTCCAGATGCAGCAAACCAGTCTTGTGGAGTACACAGTATGCCACAGCAGCAGGCAGTCCTCTGAGAGTCCTTGTGCAAGTACATAAAGTGAACTGAAGAGTGGGTCTGAGGGTCCCATTTTTATACCTGATACCTTCTTTGAAGTAGAGGTTTCTAGAGAATTCCCTTTGAGATGCTTGAAGTACCCTGCTGCCCCTGCCTTGGCTGTGAGTTGGCTGCATGAACAAATCAGGGTGACAACTGATAAGTCCTTTGTGTGAGGGCAGAGCACAGCTTATTCAGTTGCATGTGGGGCTGTGCCCAGTTCTGCCCCATCCTGCCAGTTGATGGCCCATACAGGCACACCTAATCCCTCTATGGTGTGGCTGTCTGGGAGGAATAAACAAACCCCAACTGCCAACTACACCCAGTCATGTGACCCAGTAAACTGCTGCAGGCACCAAATAGGGCAGGAAAATGCCAACTTTCTAAAAGTGGCATTTTCAAGATTGTAACTTAAAATCTGACTTTACCATTAAAGAGGAACTTTAATTGCAATTTCTCAGACACCAAACATGAAATGTTTACCTGTTCCCAATCAAACGTTTGCACTTATTAAATGCAATAAGGCAACCCGGGGCTATCCTATGGGAGAGGTAGGGTTTGCAGTAGTGGAAAAAAGGTTAGGAGTTTTTGCTACCAGGACATGTAAAACTTAGACTACATGTCCAACCCTTTAATTACATTGCACCCTGCATTATGGGCTCCCTAGGACCTACCTTAGGGTAACTTATTTTTTTGTTTAAATATCTTTATTGGTATTTTTTCAATCTTTTACCATAACTGACATCATTATTATGTTTAACAATAACAATCGTTCATCATAAGGGTACATTGTCCATATAACTTACACCTATGTAGTGGGCAGTAGCCTTGAGTTGGTGGTGTCGCATCCATCCCATCTACAAACGAACACAGTATGTCGGACTTTCATAGACAAATCCTGGTGTGTTATTGCATGTATACATTGCCACATCATCGTTGTTGTGCACGATATGGGGCTATATACAACTTAATTGAGACAAAACTCTGGTTGAGTCGATAGCACAATTCGTAAGTTACGGGCCACATCGACTCAGTGGAGGAGCTTGTCAATCAAAATTAAACAATATTAGGAACACAATATCTTAAAATGACAGTGCACGATAGATATTTAACGCGCGATCATCAATAAAAATCTGATTTTCCAATAAACATATATTCAACATATAAACACAAAACTTCAATAACTGCCATCTAAACTACGCAAGCCGAGCCACTACTACATATCTGAGCATCTCTACCTGTTATCTGCTCATCTATGCCATGTGTCTCACCCTATCGGGGGGGGGGGGCAGTGTATAGTACGTGTCTATAGGTGACGAGAAATCCGTCAATGGAGGTACTCCCCCTCCCGGCAGCCCACGGGGTTTTGATGATCCCAAATATGGTATTGGGGAGTTCTGGGGTATGCAATTGCCTTTATGACTGGGCACAGACTACGATCGCTAAATACCATCTTGACTGTTGTGATTAAATGTGCTGCACAGCCGCTGCACTCGTCGCTTCACCACTTTGGAGAGCCACTAGTATGACATCCCAACTGTGTGCTAGTGGATATTTGCGGAGCCCCGCCGTCTCCTCTCTGTGTAGTGCCGTACTCTCTGCCTGTGCCCATATTATAAGCGATCGCCTCCAGCCTACAATCCCTGGCGGGTCTGCCTGTTTCCACCGTTTCGTTATTAATCTTTTCGCTGTGATTAATCCCAGGTCTCTGAATCTCGAGATGGTCCCATTTTTTGGGGGTCTAGTAAAGAGTCCCAGTATGCAGGTCTCCCATGTCGTCGGGAGAGGCGCGCCTGTGCACGCAGCCAGTGTCGTGGTCACCGCCTGCCAGTACTGCTGTAGGTGTGTGCATGCCCAGAGCATATGTAACAAATCTGCATCTAATTGCTGGCAGCGGGGGCATGTAGAGGTGGTGACGTGGAAATACCTATTTATTTTATCTGGTGAGAGATATGCCCTCTGTACGATGTATGTCTGTATGAGTTGAAACCTAGAGTTCCTTGGTATGCGCCTTGGACTTGCCAGTACAGCATCCCATTCTCTGTCCGTCCATGGGCGACCTCTATCATCCTCCCAACTATTTCGGAGTCGTGACATTGGTTTAAGTGTATGGGCAAGAAGCGCCTCCACCAACCAGTGCACTACGTGGGAGCCCGCCCCCACAACATGCAGGTATTGAAGGAGTAGGTGTGTCGTCGGTTCCGCCGTCAGGTCTCCCCAGGCATCCGATAGGGCTTTCAGTAGGGAGGCGTGTAGAAGGAACTGGCCCACTGGTATCTCAGTGGTTGCAGCCAGCGTCGCAAAGGGCACGAGCACGCCGTCGTCGTAAAGATCTCCCAGTGAGTCCACTCCCGCCGCGTGCCAGGGTGTCAGGGCTATTTCTGACGTTTCCAGCTTGCCTCGTGGCGTGCCTAGCAGTGGCAAGGCCGGGGCATATGGGAGAGTCTCGCGCGTAAGATATAAGCTCCTCTTATAGCAGCGCAGTGCTACACTCAGATGTATTTGTTTTGACCGTGGGGATTTCGCGAAGGGGTGAAATAAATGGCAGATCCGAGAGCGGGCCTGGGGTTGTGTCATGGTTGCCGTATCTTCCAGGTGTTGACCATCAAGCCACTTCGCCACCCATTGGAGCTGCGCGGCCAAGTAGTACAGTTCCATGTTTGGAACAGCAAGCCCGCCTCGATCGGTGGGAGCATAGAGCTTCCATAGGGCCACTCGCGGTCTCCCAGTGTTCCAAATAAAATCTCGGAACAGCCGTTCTAGTTCCCGAAAGAGCCTGGATGGGACATAGAGTGGGAGATTAGTAAAATAGTACAGCAGCTTGGGCAGCGCAATCATTTTCACCAGAGCGATACGGCTCATAACATTTAGGGGAAGCGTCTTCCAGAACCGCATTTGGGCGCGGAGCGCCGAGATTGCTCTCGTCAAGTTACCCTCCAGTAGGTTTTCGGGAGACCGATATATATACAGTCCAAGATATCGAAATGTAGTGGGATACCACGTGAGAACTGAATCGTTGATGACCACGGCTTCCTCCGCCACGTTAGCGCCAAAGGGGTATAACCCCGATTTGGCCCAGTTAACCCGAAGCCCGGATATGCCCTCAAAATTTCTGAGTATATCTGCAATGGACGATGGGATCGCAGTAACATCCCGAAGGTATAGTAGCAGGTCATCAGCGTATAAGGAAACTGTGTGTAGTCCATCCCCTAACTGTATACCCCAATCTTGCCCGTCCCTCCGGAGCATCATCGCCAGTGGCTCCATCGCCAGAGAAAACAGCAACGGGGACAGGGGACATCCTTGACGCGTCCCTCGTCTCACCCGTATTGGATCCGAGATCAGCCTACCGGTGCGGACTCTAACTATAGGCCGCTGATACAATAGGCGAACCATGTTTAAAAAGACGTCTCCCAATTCAAATGTGTCCAGGACCGCTCCTAGATAAGGCCACTCTAGAGAGTCAAAGGCTTTCTCCAGATCGAGAACCAAGCATCCCGATCTAGGCCATCTATGCGTTGCATAATGCTGTAGTTTAAAAAATCGACGGATGTTCAGAGAGGTGCACCGGTCCGGGACAAAACCGTTTTGGTCAGGGTGTACCAGCGTTTTCACAGCGGGAGAAAGACGTCTGGCCAGCAGCGATGCAAGAATCTTGTAGTCAGTATTGAGGAGTGCTAGTGGGCGGTAGGAGCCCAGGTGGTCGGGCCTTCTATCTGGCTTAAGGAGGAAACCAATAGGGCTTCATTTTGTGTGGTTGGGAGGGCGGAATCACCTAACGCAGCTTCATACACCACCAACAACTGCGGTATCAGAATGTGAGCATACGCCTTGTAAAATTCGGTCGGGAGACCGTCGGGCCCGGGCGACTTCCCATTTGACAGCGAAAAAATACTATCGCGGAGTTCCTCAGAGTGCAGAGAGGCATTGAGAACCTCACGCTGAGTGGCTAGCGGCTTTGGTAGGTCTAGAACTTCCAGGTAAGTCTGTAGCTCCAGAGGGGTGACCTGTACACATGAATGGTATAACCCTTGATAATGCAAGATGAATGCCTCGTGTATACCACGCTGCGTGTATACAGCATTTCCGCCTGCCGTTCGTATCGATATGATCGGCGCAGAGGAGTCGTTCTGGCGGATAAGCCATGCAAGTAATTTGCCAGCCTTATCGCCCAGTTGGTGCGTTCGTGCCGAGTGGGCAGCGTAATTCAGACATTTCAACCGCTCCAGTAGCAGCGCATGTTTTGTCTTGCGAGCATCCAACTGCTCCTGGGCTCCATCTGTGGCGGTTTGTTCACCAGTGGCCAATCGCCCCTCCAACGCAGTAATTTCCCGCTCTAGTTGCTTACGCATACCTGATTGTGTTCCCAAGCAGTGTCCTCTGACGACCACCTTAAAGGCGTCCCACTCCACCAGCGGCGAAGTGGCTGTGCCCATGTTTTCATCAAAATATTGTGCCACTGTGGTGGCCAGTGCGTCTCGGAAGGGTGCATCTAATAAGACGTCTGGTTGGAGGCGCCACATAGGAATCGGTGGCGTCTCAGCCTCCCAGCACAACTCAAGCAGATGCGGGTTATGGTCGGAGTGTGTGCGCCCGAGGTAGGAGGTGTCGGTCACACATGGGAGGAGGTCATTCGATACCATGAAGCGGTCTAAGCGGACATGCAATTTGTGCGCTCCAGAATAGTAGGAGTATATCCTGTCTAGTGGGTATCTGAACCGCCACACATCGGTGAAGTGCCAGTGCGCTGCCCAGTGCGTCAGGGCCTTTGCAGCCGTATGGGTTACCGTTCCCGGCAAAGGGGGAAAGGAACGATCCAGGGAGACATCCAACACACAATTATAGTCCCCTCCCAAGATCTTGGGTACATCGTGCCATGCGGAAATCTTTTGCGACACCTGATCTAAGAACGCGGCCTGCTCAGTATTAGGGGCGTAGATTGAGGCCAGCACCACTGGCTTACCATCTAGCGTTCCTCGGACCATGACATATCTGCCCTCCCCATCTACCATTGTGTCTATCACTCGAAACGGAGTACCGGGCCTCACCCAAATTAACACCCCACGTGCGTAGGCAGAGTAACCAGTTGCGTAGAGTTGCCCCCTCCACCGTCCGTGAAGACGTGCAATCTCAGCATGGGGCAGGTGTGTCTCCTGGAGGAGTGCAATTTGTATGTGATGTCTCCTTAAGTAGGAATATATGAGGTAGCGGCGCT
Organism: Calotriton arnoldi; assembly: GCA_963921515.1. Lineage (NCBI taxonomy): Eukaryota > Metazoa > Chordata > Amphibia > Caudata > Salamandridae > Calotriton > Calotriton arnoldi. Next base: position 168,023 of record CAWUFW010017243.1, read on the forward strand.
CCGGGCTATGGATCCCCCTCACGTTCCATGTCGCTATCTTAACAGGTGCCATCTGTTATGTAAAGGTGCCAGGATCGCCCTCCATCCCAGGGACGGGGGGGGGGACTGCCAGTGGATAAGGTGGACACACATGTATATATGTCATCCTAGGGGAATTAACATTCCAGCTATCTCGTCGTCGTGCAATAGTGGTGGCATAAAAAACAAAAAAACAACTAAAACATAAAAATACCATGAGAGCAATTCTACAACTGGTAGTCGCCCAAACTGTCAATACAACAACACACCACTAACGTCTGGGGAGACTATATCGCTCAGCAATAGGAGGGTGTACAGCGGCTAAATGCAAATGGTGAAATGGATCATCCCTGACCGTAGGGTCCAGTTCCCGCTAGTCACAGATAAGGACAGGGCAGTTATCCATTGAACATACATAATATTCCCATGTGGGGGAGACCAATATAAGGAACTGATTGGGGGCCCAATCCATCCACGGATCAACTTTTCCCCTATAACTACTGCATACCAACAATACAGTGTGTCCGCAAGAGATTCAAGTTCTTATACTTGCGTGTCCAAGAGGAGCTGATGCCAGGTGCCCAGCGAAGAGGGGAGCAACCCAAATCGCGAACAAACAGCATCTAAGTGATATCATCCGAGGTCTGCGGAGTAACGTGCGGTGGCGCACATGAGTCTTGGGATACAGGGATATTGTCTGATAAATCGTCCTCGCTGGGCGGCCCCGTGCATCAGAGTCTGAGGTGACATCGTCGGCCGGCGAGCCACTTATATTTGCCACGGCCTGCACCGCTTCCAATTGTCCGCTTAATACCAGTTCAGGTGAGGGACCACTGGCCTGCGAGGTCGGGGGTGATAGTTTCCGCTGTCTTCTGCGGCGTCGTCTCTGGGGGCGTCAGTCCTCGTTTCCCCTCGTCCCGGCTGTGGTGGGCCACGAGCGTCCATCCATTCCTCCACACTCTCTGGGGCAGTGAAGAAATGTGTTTTGCCATTTGCGATAACTCTTAGCTTCGCAGGGAATAACAGTGAGTATTTTAGGTCACTCTGTCGCAATCTCCGCTTCACCGCCAGGAAAGAGTGCCGCTGCCTCTGTACTTGAAGAGTATAATCTGGGAAAATCATCACTTTATGGTTCTCCACCTGTATATCTTGCAATTTCCGGGTCTCCTGGAGCACAGCGTCTCTATCTCTGTAATTCAACAGCCGGATTAGCAGAGGCCTTGGATTTGACCCCGGGGGCGGGGGCCTAGCTGGCACCCTGTGTGCCCTCTCGACCACAAAGTGCTGGGATAAGGCCTCCTCCGGGAGCAGCGTACGGAGCCAGTCTTCTGCATAATGTACCGCACTTCTTCCCTCAATTCCCTCCGGAAGGCCTACTACACGGAGGTTGTTACACCGGGCCCTACCTTCCGCGTCTTCCGCCCTGTCCTCTAGGTGTTCCACTCTATGCAGCAGGTCTTGGATATGCGTCTCAGCCAAGGACATCCGCGGCGGGATCTCTGCAACCGTCCCTTCTGTCGCCGTGGTGCGGTCCGCAAGCTTGCGGTGGTCGGCGTGCAGTAGTGTGAGGTCCAACGCCACTTTGTCTATCTTGCCTTCCAGGGAGGTGCGTATTTGGTTCATCGTCTCTCCCAATTTCTCCACTGCCGCCAGCACTGCATCCAACTTGTGCGACATGGGATCCATCACGTCTGAGGACGCCATCTTGTCCACCTGCGCTCGCGTCTGAGGGTGGGGGCCGCCGCTCCTCCGGCACCAGCCTTTGCGCGACCTCCTCGCGACATGGGGCGTCAGGTATCAGGGACCGGGTCCGCCGCCACTGCCCCGTGGACAGCTCCGAGAGCGCTATCAGGCTCAGCGCACACTAGGCCGGGCGGGCGCAGCACCCCCGTCTGCGTCCTCCCCGGGTCACAGCTCAGTAGACGCCGGGGCAGTCGGTCCAGGCCCTCAGGTCCCCAGCCCAACCGCACAGGTCCCAGAGGCCGGGCACATCTAGTGAGACGCCCCCTGGAACTTCACCTTCCTCTAGGTCACAACTCACCGGTCAGTAGACACTAGGGCACAACGCACAAGTCACAAAGGGGGCCGGGAGTGTGGATGTCCAGGTCTTCCCGGGCAGAGCGAGCCCCGACAGTCACGGCCCAGTGCTCCGCCTATTTGCCCCGCAGTGGGCCGCGTTATTCAAGTAGGGCTACACAGGTAGCGGGCCACAGACCAGTTCACAGCCCGCAGGCAGCAGAGTCACTCCCAATGTAGGCTCCGACCTGCGCTACAATGTGCGCGTGATATCTCCGCAGCAGCGCCCGTCCGGGTAAGCCCAGGTCGTGGGTACTGGGATCTCCCGCCTAGGGCCGCCTCCGCAGTCCGTCCGGACGTCCACGCGGGCCGGGATGGCAGCGCCGCACTCCAACAGTACCCGCCGCTCCGCGGGTAACGGCGTATCTGCCCGGCCGCCCGCCCCGTCTCCCGGGTAGGGGCGTCAGTGTGTACATCCACGCCGATCAGCCAGGGCCAACACAGTCCCCCTCTGGGCTATTTGTCAAGTAGGCAGGGGGATAGCGTCCCGCCGGTCGACGAGGCCGGATGGGCGGGGCCAGACCCCGGCCTCGCGCTCTTCAATACTCCCGACTTCCTGGAGCCACCGGCGGCCAAGGCGCCCAGGTGAGCAGCCGTCACCGCTACTCAAGAGTAGCGCCGTTTCGCCCCCAAGTCGGGGCTCCAAGCGCACCCCCTGGGCGTTACTAGCAACTCGCTGCCTCTGTTCCACGTTTACAGCCGGAGAATTTTAGCTAGGAGTGGGAGCCACGGACGGAGCTTCACCGCCGCACGTCCGACTCCATTGCTGGCCAAGCCACGCCCCACCTTAGGGTAACTTATATACAATAAAAGGAGAGTTTAAGGGTTGGCAAGGGGGTTATAATGGCAAGTCCAAGCAGCAGTTTAACACTGCATTCAGACTGAAATCGCAGGCTTGGGGCATGATTTAAGGGGCTACTTCAGTGGGTGGCACAGCAGGTGCTGCAGACCAACTAGTTGCATTTAATTTACAGGCCCTGGATATATGGCATACCACTCTACAATGGATTTATACATAAATTAAACATGCCAATTAGGTATAAGCCAATTTTACCATGTTTAGGGGAGAGAGCACAAGTACTTTAGCACTGGTTAGCATTGGTGAAGAGCACAAAGTTCTAGAGCCCAAAAAATATTTTTCAGCAAAAAGTGGTGGGTAAAGGCAAAATGTTTGGAGGAAGACCATCCTAAGGCTGGCAGGTCTAACAGAGTTTCATCGGGATAGTGGTGATGTGATCATATTTATTCAGGCCCTGGAGTAGATGCTCTGCCAAGTGCAGAATGCCTTTAAAGTGATGCCTTTGTTGAGTCTGCGAGACCATGGATTAAGTGATACTACCATCGGATGTGAAGTATGCCGGCTTGAACCACAATTCTGAAGTTGCTTTCTAGAAGATATGGTATTGCTTTCTTTAGAACACAGAGCAGGCCATCTTTGGACTGTACAAGACAGTCCCTATTGTGTCTTGCAAATCCAGCAGCACAGTTAAAAAGGATGAATGATTTACTACAAGTATATGTTAAGAATATTAATTCTACAGATAGCACACATGACTACACGACAGGTGGACAACAATCATAAGACCATCCATTATGTAACTTGAAGCATGTAGCTAATAACAGTGAATATAATATTCGTGTTAGGCCCCAGAGCTAGAATGAAGGGATAACCTGTGCATTGAAATGTGGCAGTTCTTTACACAGAGGAAGGTTAGCAGTCTTTGGAATCTGGATGTCAATAGTTCTTCTACCTTGAGGAGTAACTAAGACCCCAATGCCATAGAAAGGTAATGGCTAGATAATTGTTTTTACTTTATAACATATCTTTCCTCCATTATGGCTATTACTGGTCTCAGAGGTGGTGAAGCCATTATTTTTAGTTTCCTTTGAGTCTGTTATTTGCACGTTTGAGGAGAAAAGACTAATGGCCTGACAGAATATCAGCTCACATCTATTAAATATCTGCACCCTTTCACTCATCCAAGTTTAAGGTTGTTGTATCCCCAGTAGAACCTCCAACATATTGTAGAAAAGCATTGCCATTTCTATATTTAAAGTACTCACCATTCGGAAATGGCATTTACTATATGGAAACTTGCTGAGTGTTGTTTCCAAATTATTTAATAAGGTTGTGCTAACATGGTTGGTAACCTTCTTAAAGAATGAAAAGATTTCTTCAAGGAAGACTTTTACTCAGGGAAATAAAGGGTTGTTGAATGTTTAGAATTCTACTCAGGCCTCACAGTTTTTCAAAACAGCTTTATTTGTCATGATTTGTATCCAGATTTGGATAAGGTTAAATAGGATTGACTCCAAGTAGTGCTTCGGTAGATTAGAGCAGAAGTTGGCCTCATGTATCCAATTACTATACCCTATTCTGATATTACAGCACATTTGTTACTCTAGGTACAGGGCTCTGATCTGCACCTACCCCATAACCAAATGGTTAGAAATTGGTGTATATTGGCACTGTACCAATATATGACTATTTTTATGTTAATTATTTGATTAGATGGATGATAAATGTGGAGGCAAATGTTCCAGCAGCGACTGCTAGTTTTCCTTAAAACATCTCTTGCAAATATTTCCTATGTTCTATCTTGAAATTCTAAAAAGAGCAACTAGGAATTATTTCTATTTCTTTTTAGAGAGAACATGCGGAAAGGCACAACCATTCAATGTCTCATATTTACCTTTGTATCCCTGAAGAAGTGTAACAAGTTGACATGCACCATGCACCCTGCCAAGTGAGCCTTTATAACCTCCCTTAGGCATGATTTATCAGTATTAAAAATAAAGGTTTGGGCCTGACAAAAGGTTTATTTTGCAAGGCCGAAATGGCAGTTTAGAACTGCACTATAGGCTGCAGTACCAGGCCTGGGAGGTTTTACAAGCTACTTTAGTGGGTGGCACAATGAGTGCTGCAGTCCAATTGTAGCATTTAATTAACAGGCCCGGGTACATGGAGTAAAATATACTTGGGACTTATGACTCAATTAAATGCACCAATTAGGCATATCCAATTTCACCAGGTTTAAGGGAGAGAGCACAAGCACCTTACCTCTTGTTCACAGAGGTAAAATGCACAGTCTTTAAGCCAACAAAAAATGAGTTCAGCAACAATAGGTGAGCGTCAGCAAAACGTCTGGGGAATATCACACCAAGAATGTCAGGTCTAACAGCACCTCACCAATTACCTCTATGTGTTCCTCATCAGTAATGATCCTACTCACAACCTACTTGTCCCTTCCCAACTATACCAAAGTTCATCAGAGTTCTGATCACGTAATTTACTCTGCCCTTTCCCGGCAGAACTATCTTTTTGCTGACCTGAAAGCAGTGTCTTACTCCATTCATCACATACTGACCTCAAACCAATTCCCTGAAAACTAAAATGAAATATATATATATATATATATATATATATATATATATATATATATATATATATATATATATATATATATATATATATATATATATATATATATATATATATATATATATTACCTACTGGCGGTCGCCAGTAGGTAGTTATAGTTAGGACCTCGTTTCTATTCAAAAAGCGTTTTTTTTTTGCCAATATCTTTGGCGCCGTTTGGCGAATCTGCGTGAAATTTTTAAAACTAATGGTCCGCTCAGGTCAGCTCCTGTCTTGAAAGTTTCGGGGTGATTAGTCAAGTGGGGGCCGAGAAAAAAGGGGGGTCCCAAAACGGGTTTCCCCATGTTAATTTCCATAGGAAACTTTAGACAAAGCTACAGCCCGAACTGCTGAACGGAATTACACCAAGTTTGGCAAAAAGGTAGCTCTTGGTTCAGAAAGCGTTCTTTTTTAATGGTGTAAATCTGTTCAGTAGTTCATGAGAAATTCCAAAATAAAAAAATATTGATATCTGGTGACCGCGGTGGATCCACGAACCCTCCTGAGCACGATTGGCTGCCAACACTTCAAACCAGAAAGTGTTGGCAACCATCTTGTTACTCAGTAAAAAAAGTATTAAAAACAAGAAAAGGAGGCAGGGTAGAAACACCCTGACCCCCTAGGCCTGCTCAGAACCATTTTTTTAAATGAAGCGCGGGCTCCTGTGCTTCGTTTCTTTATGCCCCCGGGTGGGCCAGGTCCGGGGGGCAATGTTGTATTATGGTACGGGAGGCCCGCGGGGGCACCCGCAGCCCTGGGGACTGCCACCTCCCCGGGGCTTTAATGATAGTGCACAGGGGGCACACGGCCCCATGCAGCCCCGGGGACCGCCACCTCCCCGGGGCTTTAAAATTGGAATGCGTGGGGGGCTCCTTCCCCACCCCATGCAGCTCCGGGGACTGCCACCCCCTGGGGCTTTAAATTAAATAGGGCAGGAGGATCTCACGGGCCCCCCAAGGCCCGGGAACCACCATCTTTCCGGGGCTTTAGTTAAATATGGGCAGGGAGGCCTCGTGGGCCCCCTCAAGCCCCAGGGACTGCCACCTCCCCGGGGCTTTAGTTAATTATGGGCAGGGGGCATCGCAGCCCCCCCAAGCCCCGGGGACCACCACCTCCATAGGGCTATTAGAAATAGTAAGTGTGGGGGGGTTGAGCCCCCCCACACTGCTCCAGGGACCACCACCTCCCCGGGGCACTAATTATTGAAATACAGGGGTCCGTTGCGGACCACCGGCCCCAGGGACCACCACCTCCCCGGGGCTGCATACATGTTGGGAGGGAGGACGCACAGCCCCCCTTGGAGTCCTTCTTGGCCCTGGGGACCGCCACCCCCCAGGGCCGGCTACAGCAATGTCCCGGGGTGCCTACCCCCGGGACATTGCAGTTTGCAATGACAGGGTGGGAGCACGGCTCCTGCCCTGTCATTGCAAACACTGCTTTGCTTTGTGGAAGCGAGAGCAGGAAACCTTCTCTCGCTTCCACGAAACAAAGCAGAATTGATTTTAGAGAAGGGGAGCTGCATGTCAGCAGCTCCCCTTGTCCAAAAGCATTGCCGGCTCCCGCAGGAGACAGTGAGCCGGCTGGCACTGTGGGGGCATTGGGGCTCCCCCAGTGGTCCCCAACATGAGGCCAGGCCCCGGGGGATGGGGTCCCCGGGGCCAGAAGTGGCCCAGGGAAGGGGGGCCACGCGGCCCACTCCCGTAATCAAATATAAAAAAAAGAGGCAACGCCCCGGGGGATGGGGTCCCCGGGGCCAAAAATGGCCTCAGGAGGGGGGCTGCGTGGCCCCCGTCCTTTAAAATAAAATAAATAAATAAATGGGTATGCCCAGGGGGATGGGGTCCCCGGGGCCAAAATCGGCCCCTTCCCATAAATTTTTTTTTTTTTTTAAATGGGTCAGGCCCTGGGTGATGGGGTCCCCAGGGCCCAGAAAATATTAAGAGAAGGGGGGCCACACAGCCCCTCTTCTAGCAATAATTAAAAAAGAAGCAGAAGCCGGCATCTCGCCAGAGGCCCCGGCCCCCTCCCTGCACCACTCTGCAAACGCGCCTCCTGGTGTGTTCTGGATTGGGGGATTAAGTCCCTTAGAATCCTATGGGTCCTTAGGGTCCAACTAGCCCACCAGGTACCTCCAGTAAGCCCCACACAGTGGGATTGCTGAGAGGTGTTCTAGGGCCACACCCCTTTTTACACCACTCTGCAAACGCACCTCTTGGAGCATTGCTGGTGGGTCGATGAGGTCCTCTTGTGTCCTGAGGACCTCAGGACCAAAGTGGACGTCATCCCCTGAGCAGCAGTGCGCCAGGAGGTGCCTTTGCAGAGTAGTGTAAAAAGGGGGTGTCGCCTCAGACTAATCTCAGCAATCCAGCTGTGTAGGGCTTACTAGAGATAACTGGAGGGCTAGTTGGCCCCCAGGGACCCCCAGGAGGCAAGGGGAGTTCATCCCCCAACCAAGAGCGCGCCAGGAGGCGTGTTTACAGAGTGGTGGAGAAAGGGGGCGTGGCCTGTGTCCACCTCTCACCACTCCCACTATCTGGGGCTTACTGGAGGTATCAGGTAGGCTAGTTGGCCCCTAAAGACCCCCACAAGCGAAGGGGACTTCAATCCCCATCCAATCGCGCACCAGGATGCACGTTTCCAGAGTGGTGGGCAAAGGGGGCATGGCCTGCTGTGATAATTTAGCAATCCTGCTGTGTGGGGCTTACTGGAGGTAATAGGAGGGGTAGTTGGCCCCCAAGAGGTCTTCGGAGGTCACGCCCCCCCTTTCTCCACCACTCTGCAAACGCGCCTCCTGGCACACTACGGGTTGGGGGATGGAGTCCTCTTTACTCCTGAGGGACTTTGGGGGCCAAGAAGCCCTCCTGGTACTGCCTGTAAATCCTACGAGCGGAATTCCTGAGCGCTGGTTGGAGGATCAGCACCCTTTCTCCACCACTCTGCAAATGTGACTACTAGTTAAAGAAGCATTTGCAATGTAATAGGTTTCGCATTTGTGGAGTGGATGTACGTTGTGTGTAGTGGAATTATGTGGTATGTTGTGCAGTGAAATTCTATGGCTAGAAAGTATGTGGTATTTAGTGTATAGGAATTATGTAGAGTGGGATTATGTGTTATGGAGAGTAATTCTGTGGTATGGTAGTCTGTGTTGTGGAGTGGTAACCTCAGGTTTAGTCTTCCTCATTTCCATAGAAGCTAAACTATGAACTCAATGAGACAAAAAAAAGAAGAACTCACTGTGGAGCTCTTCTGGACCTAGTCAGAGGTATGAGCAGGGCCACTGGAATTATGCGACTGTTTGGTTGCACCGACTTTCGCACAATTATACATTTTCCACATTAGCCACATAATCCATCATCTGCTGCCTAATCTGCAGATTTGAACAAAAAAAGCCTTGTTTCTAGCTCAGACGGCTCAAACATTACCAAAAAATCAACGACAAGTGTTACAGTGTGGTGGAAGGTCCTTTGCAAACCTAGAATGGTCACCTGTTACTTATTGCTAAATGTGGGTGTTAAATTGGTACTAATGGTGTGCAAGCCACTCTTGCTTCTTTCTGCATTTCTGTTGCTTCTTTCTGCACCTTTCGTTCTTTTTCTGCACTTCTCTTGCCTCTTCCTGCACATCTCTTCTATTTTCTGCACCTCTTTTGCCTCTTTCTGCAGCTCTGTTGCCTCTTTCTGCACCTCAATTGCTTCTTTGTGCACCCCTCTTGCCTCTTTCTCACCTCTCTTGCCTCTTTCTGCACCCCACTCCACTCTTTCTGCATCCCTCCTTCCTCTTTCTGCACCTCTGTTCCTTCTTTTTTCACTTCTTTTGTTTCTTTCTGCACCTCTCTTGCTTCTTTCTGCACCACTCTTGCCTCTTTCTCTACCCCTCTACCCCTCTTCCCCCTTTCTGCATGTCTGTTGCTTCTTTCTGCACTTCTCTTGCCTCCATCTCCACCCCTCTTCCCTCTTTCTGCATTTCTGTTGCTTCTTTCTGCACTTATCTTGCTTCTTTCTGCACCTCTCTTGCTTCTTTCTGCACCCCTTGAGCCTCTTTCTGCACCCTTCTTCTCTTTCTGCACTCCTCTTGCCTCTTTCTGCAGCTCTGTTCCTTCTTTCTGCACTTCTTTTGTTTCTTTCTGCACCTCTCTTGCTTCTTTCTGCACCCCTCCTGCCTCGTTCTCCATCCCTCTTCTCTCTTTCTCCACCTCTGTTGCTTCTTTCTGCACCTCTCTTGCTTCTTTCTGTACCCCTCGTGCCTCTTTTACACCCCTCTTCCTGCACTCCTCTTGCCTCTTTCTGCACCTCTGTTCCTTCTTTTTGCACTTCTTTTGTTTCTTTCTGCACCTCTCTTGCTTCTTTCTGCACCCCTCGTGCCTCTTTCTGTACCCCTCTTCCCCCTTTCTGCATCTCTGTTGCTTCTTTCTGTACCCCTTTTGCCTCTTTCTGTACCCCTCTTGCCTCTTTCTGTACCTCTGTTCCTTCTTTCTGCACTTCTTTTGTTTCTTTCTGCACCTCTCATGCTTCTTTCTGCACCCCCTTGCATCTTTCTCCACCCCTCTTCCCTATTTCTGCACCCCGTTGCCCCTTTCTGAACCTCTGTTCCTTCTTTCTGCACTTCTTGTGTCTCTTTCTGCACGTCTCTTGCTTCTTTTTGCACCCCTCTTGCCTCTTTCTGCACCCCTCTTCCCTCTTTTTGAACCCCTCTTTCTGCACCTCTGTTGCTTCTTTCTGCACTCCTCTTGCTTCTTTCTACAGCTCTCTTGCTTCTTTCTGCACCACTCATGCTTCTTTCTGTACCCCTCTTCCCTCTATCTGCACCCCTCTTGCCTCTTTCTGCACCTCTGTTTCTTCTTTCTGCACTCCTTTTGTTTCTTTCTGCACCTCTCTTGCTTCTTTCTGCACCCCTCTTGCCACTTTCTCCACCCCTGTTCCCCCTTTTTTGCATCTCTGTTGCTTCTTTCTGCACTTCTCTTGCCTCTTTCTCCACCCCTCATCCGTCTTTCTGCACCTCTGTTGCTTCTTTCTGCACTTCTCTTGCTTCTTTCTGTACCTCTGTCCCTTCTTTCTGCAACCCTTGTGCCTCTTTCCGCACCCTCTTTCCTTTTTCTGTACCCCTCTTACCTTTTTCTGCACCTCTTTTCCTTCTTTCTGCACTTCTTTTGTTTCTCTCTGCACCCCTCTTGCTTCTTTCTGCACCCCTCGTACCTCTTTCACACCCCTCTTCTCTCTTTCTGCACCCCCTTGCCTCTATCTGCACCTATGTTCCTTCCTTCTGCACTTCATTTGTTTCTTTCTGCACCTCTCTTGTTTCTTTCTGTATCCCTCTTGCCTCTTTCTCCACCCCACTTCCCCCTTTCTGCATGTCTCTTGCTTCTTTTTGCACCCCTTGTGCCTCTTTCTGCACCCGTCTTCTTTTTCTGCACTCCTCTTGCCTCTTTCTGCAGCTCTGTTCCTTCTTTCTGCACTTCTTTTGTTTCTTTTTGCACCTCTCTTGCTTCTTTCTGCACCCCTCTTGCCTCTTTCTCCGCCCCTCTTCCCTCTTTCTGCACCTCTGTTGCTTCTTTCTGCAGCTCTCTTGCTTCTTTCTGCACCCCTCGTGCCTCTTTCACAACCCTCTTCCCGCACCCCTCTTGCCTCTTTCTGCACCTCAGTTCCTTCTTTCTTCACTTCTTTTGTTTCTTTCTGCACCTCTCACTTCTTTCTGCATCCCTTTTGCCTCTTTCTGCACCCCTCTTCCCTCTTTCTGCACCCCTCTTGAATCTTTCTGCACCTCTGTTCCTTCTTTCTGCACTTCTTTTGTTTCTTTCTGCACTTCTCTTGCTTCTTTCTGCACCCCCTTGCCGCTTTCTCCACCCATCCACCCTCTTTCTGCACCCCTGTTGCCTCTTTCTGCACCTCTATTCTTTCTCTCTGCACTTCTTTTGTTTCTTTCTGCACATCTCTTGCTTCTTTCTGCACCCACGTGCCTCTTTCTGCACCCCTCTTCCTTCTTTTTGCAGCCTTCTTGTCTCTTTCTGCACCTCTGTTGCTTCTTTCTGCACTCCTCTTGCTTCTTTATACACTCCTCGTCCCTCTTTCACACCCCTCTCCCCTCTTTGTGTACCCCTCTTGCCTCTTTCTGTACCTCTCGTGACTCTTTCTGCATCCCTCTTCCCCCATTCTTGCTTCTTTCTGTACCCCTTTTGCCTCTTTCTGCAACCCTCTTGCCTTTCTGCATCCCTCTTCCCCCATTCTTGCTTCTTTCTTTACCCCTTTCGCCTCTTTCTGCAACCCTCTTGCCTCTTTCTGCACCTCTGTTCCTTCTTTCTGCACTTCTTTGTTTCTTTCTGCAGCTCTCATGCCTCTTTCCGCACCCCCTTGCCTCTTTCTCCACCCCTCTTCCATATTTCTGCACCCCTGTTGCCCCTTTCTGCACCTCTGTTCCTTCTTTCTGCACTTCTTTTGTTTCTTTCTGCACATCTCTTGCTTCTTTCTGCGCCCCTCGTGCCTCTTTCTGCACCCCTCTTCCCTCTTTTTGCATCCCTCTTTCTGCACCTCTGTTGCTTCTTTCTGCACTCCTCTTGCTTCTTTCTACAGCTCTCTTGCTTCTTTCTGCACCACTTGTGCTTCTTTCTGCACCCCTCTTCCCTCTATCTACACCCCTCTTGCCTCTTTCTGTACCTCTGTTCCTTCTTTCAGCACTTCTTTTGTTTCTTTCTGCACCTCTCTTGCTTCTTTCTGCATCCCTCTTGCCACTTTCTCCACCCCTGTTCCCCCTTTTTGCATCTCTGTTGCTTCTTTCTACACTTCTCTTGCCTCTTTCTCCACCCCTCATCCGTCTTTCTGCCCCTATGTTGCTTCTTTCTGTACTTCTCTTGCATCTTTCTGTACCTCGGTCCCTTCTTTCTGCAACCCTTGTGCCTCTTTCTGCACCCCTCTTTCCTCTTTCTGTACCCCTCTTCCCTCTTTCTGCACCTCTGTTCCTTCTTTCTGCACTTCTTTTGTTTCTCTCTGTACCCCTCTTGCTTCTTCCTGCACCCCTCGTGCCTCTTTCACACCCCTCTGCCCTCTTTCTGCACCCCTTGCCTCTTTCTGCACCTCTGTTCCTTCCTTCTGCACTTATTTTGTTTCTTTCTGCACCTCTCTTGTTTCTTTCTGTATCCCTTTTGCCTCTTTCTCCACTCCACTTCCCCCTTTCTGCATCTCTCTTGCTTCTTTCTACACACCTCGTGCCTTTCTGCATCCCTCTTCCCTCTTTCTGCACTCCTCTTGCCTCTTTCTGCACCTCTGTTGCTTCTTTCTGCACTTCTTTTGTTTCTTTCTGCACCCCTCTTGCTTCTTTCTGCACCACTGTTCCGTCTTTCTGTACTTCTTTTGTTTCTTTCTGCAACTCTCTTGCTTCTTTCTGTTTCCCTCTTGCCTCTTTCTCCATCCCACTTCCCCCTTTCTGCATCTCTCTTGCTTCTTTCTATACCCCTCGTGCCTTTCTGCATCCCTCTTCCCTCTTTCTGCACTCCTCTTGCCTCTTTCTGCACCTCTGTTGCTTCTTTCTGCACTTCTTGTGTTTCTTTCTGCAGCTCTCATGCCTCTTTCCGCACCCCCTTGCCTTTTTCTCTACCCCTCTTCCCTGTTTCTGCACCCCTGTTGCCCCTTTCTGCACCTCTGTTCCTTCTTTCTGCATCTCTTTTGTTTCTTTCTGCACGTCTCTTGCTTCTTTCTGCACCCCTCGTGCCTCTTTCTGCACCCCTCTTCCCTCTTTTTGCATCCCTCTTTCTGCACCTCTGTTGCTTCTTTCTGCACTCCTCTTGCTTCTTTCTACAGCTCTCTTGCTTCTTTCTGCACCACTTGTGGTTCTTTCTGCACCCCTCTTCCCTCTATCTACACCCCTCTTGCCTCTTTCTGCACCTCTGTTCCTTCTTTCTGCACTTCTTTTGTTTCTTTCTGCACCTCTCTTGCTTCTTTCTGCATCCCTCTTGCCACTTTCTCCACCCCTGTTCCCCCTTTTTGCATCTCTGTTGCTTCTTTCTACACTTCTCTTGCCTCTTTCTCCACCCCTCATCCATCTTTCTGCACCTCTGTTCCTTCTTTCTGCACCTCTTTTGTTTCTCTCTGTACCCCTCTTGCTTCTTTCTGCACCCCTCATGCCTCTTTCACACCCCTCTGCCCTCTTTCTGCACCCCCTTGCCTCTTTCTGCACCTCTGTTCTTTCCTTCTGCACTTCTTTTGTTTCTTTCTGCACCTCTCTTGTTTCTTTCTGTATCCCTCTTGCCTCTTTCTCCACTCCACTTCCCCCTTTCTGCATCTCTCTTGCTTCTTTCTACACCCCTCGTGCCTTTCTGCATCCCTCTTCCCTCTTTCTGCACTCCTCTTTCCACTTTCTGCACCTCTGTTGCTTCTTTCTGCACTTCTTTTGTTTCTTTCTGCACCCTCTTGCCTCTTTCTGCACCTCTGTTCCGTCTTTCTGTACTTCTTTTGTTTCTTTCTGCAACTCTCTTGCTTCTTTCTGTATCCCTCTTGCCTCCTTCTCCATCCCACTTCCCCCTTTATGCATCTCTATTGCTTCTTTATGCACTTCTCTTGCTTCTTTCTGCACCTCTCTTGCTTCCTTCTGCACCCCTCGCGCCTCTTTATGCACCCCTCTTCCCTCTTTCTGCACTCCTCTTGCCTCTTTCTGCACCTCTGTTTCTTCTTTCTGTACTTCTTTTGTTTCTTTCTGCACCTCTCTTGCTTCTTTCTGCACCCCTCTTGCCTCTTTCTCCACCCCTCTTCCCCCTTTTTTTATGTGTTTCTTCTTTCTGCACTTCGCTTGCCTCTTCCTCCGCCCCTCATCCGTCTTTCTGCACCTCTGTTGTTTCTTTCTGCACTTCTCTTGCTTATTTCTGCACCTCTCTTGCTTCTTTCTGCACCCCTCATGCCTCTTTCTGTACCCCTCTTCCCTCTTTCTGCACCCCTCTTCCCTCTTTCTGCACCCCTCTTGCCTCTTTCTGCACCTCTGTTCCTTCTTTCTGTACTTCTTTTGTTTCTTTCTGCACCTCTCTTGCTTCTTTCTGCACCCCTTTTACCTCTTTCTGTACCCCTCTTGCCTCTTTTTGCACCTCTGTTCCTTCTTTCTGCACTTCTTTTGTTTCTTTCTGCAGCTCGCTTCCTTCTTTCTGCAGCCTCTTGCCTCTTTCGCCACCCCTCTTCCCTCTTTCTGCACCCCTGTTGCATCTTTCTGCACCTCTGTTCCTTCTTTCTGCACCTCTCTTGTTTCTTTCTGTATCCCTCTTGCCTCTTTCTCCACTCCACTTCCCCCTTTCTGCATCTCTCTTGCTTCTTTCTACCCCCCTCGTGCCTTTCTGCATCCCTCTTCCCTCTTTCTGCACTCCTCTTTCCACTTTCTGCACCTCTGTTGCTTCTTTCTGCACTTCTTTTGTTTCTTTCTGCACCCCTCTTGCCTCTTTCTGCACCTCTGTTCCGTCTTTCTGTACTTCTTTTGTTTCTTTCTGCAACTCTCTTGCTTCTTTCTGTATCCCTCTTGCCTCCTTCTCCATCCCACTTCCCCCTTTATGCATCTCTATTGCTTCTTTATGCACTTCTCTTGCTTCTTTCTGCACCTCTCTTGCTTCCTTCTGCACCCCTCGCGCCTCTTTATGCACCCCTCTTCCCTCTTTCTGCACTCCTCTTGCCTCTTTCTGCACCTCTGTTTCTTCTTTCTGTACTTCTTTTGTTTCTTTCTGCACCTCTCTTGCTTCTTTCTGCACCCCTCTTGCCTCTTTCTCCACCCCTCTTCCCCCTTTTTTTATGTGTTGCTTCTTTCTGCACTTCGCTTGCCTCTTCCTCCGCCCCTCATCCGTCTTTCTGCACCTCTGTTGTTTCTTTCTGCACTTCTCTTGCTTATTTCTGCACCTCTCTTGCTTCTTTCTGCACCCCTCATGCCTCTTTCTGTACCCCTCTTCCCTCTTTCTGCACCCCTCTTCCCTCTTTCTGCACCCCTCTTGCCTCTTTCTGCACCTCTGTTCCTTCTTTCTGTACTTCTTTTGTTTCTTTCTGCACCTCTCTTGCTTCTTTCTGCACCCCTTTTACCTCTTTCTGTACCCCTCTTGCCTCTTTTTGCACCTCTGTTCCTTCTTTCTGCACTTCTTTTGTTTCTTTCTGCAGCTCGCTTCCTTCTTTCTGCAGCCTCTTGCCTCTTTCGCCACCCCTCTTCCCTCTTTCTGCACCCCTGTTGCATCTTTCTGCACCTCTGTTCCTTCTTTCTGCACTTCTTTTGTTTCTTTCTGCACACCTCTTGCTTCTTTCTGTACTTCTCTCGCCTCTTTCTGTTCTCAAATGGGAAGTGCAAGCTGTCAATTTTAAAGGTCTGCATGCTCTTGTGACTGAGGTATATGTCTACTTGTATATGTATTCTCACATGTGTTATGCATCTGAAGATGGTAGCTTAAAAAGTGGTAGATTCTTCTATAGGTGGTTAAATGTTCTCAGTTCTGCTCTGTCATTCAGTTGCACAGGCAGACATGTCTTATGTATATAGGTGTTATACAGCCCCTCAAATATACTATTGAATACCCATGTGCCCTGTATAATGAGCAGAAAGAAATACATACACCTTTTTGTACACATATTTACAGAGTATGCTGGTTGAAACACAGGTATTCAAGTAATTCTATGTTTATTTTTATGTAACATGTCACTCTGTAAAAGCAGAGACATGCATGCATACCTTCACAAACTTGGTCGGACTTACAACAGTGATATGCTTAGGATTGCAGTTTTATATTTGGTAGGTAGGCCTAACATTCTGAGCAGTCGATTAATAGTGAACCTTCAAGAGAAAAGTGAGGTTTAAGACATCTTGGGAGAAGGATTAGTGATCAGGCTACTTTGTATGAGTCTGTTGTAAGGTAGAGTCAAAGAAGGCCTCTTTCTGTACCTCTGTTGGTTCTTTCTGCACTTCTCTTGCTTCTTTCTGCACCTTTCTTCTTCTTTCTGGACTTCTGTTGCCTCTTTCTGCACTTCTCTTGCTTCTTTCTGCGCCTTTCTTCCCCTGTCTGCACATGTCCTACCTATGTAGGCATATTTAGAAATTATCATTTAAAAAACCTTTGAAATTCACTGAAAAAAACATAGGTTTCAGGGACGTTATAGTTAGGAATTAGCATTTAAAAAACATTAGAAATTCACTGAAAAACCACAGGTTTCAGGGACCTTATAGTTAGGCTGACGTTTCACTCGTACAAAACCAGAGAAATTCAGCCATTATAGTTAGTTGAGCTAACTATAACTCTGCCCCCGCAATGCACTGCTGATGACGTCACATATTACATCACTCATGACATGGTCAGTGACGTCACTGATGACATCACTGATGACATCACTGATATGTGTTAAGAAAAATGGCGCTCACCAGATTGATAAAGGCTGCTGTGACAGCCAAAACGCATCTCTCCTGTTTGCTGGGTCGGAGGAGGCCCAATGCAATAAAAAAGCCTTATTCCATCAGCCCTTGTGTGCGTGCTCTCTTCCTTGTTGAGTAGGGGTTGTGTTGTTTAGTATCTAGCGTCAGCGGTAGGTGCTTTCCACGCACCACCAGTCGCTTTGGGCTGTCAGATTAACCGCAAATTGGATGGAGCAGCATGGCAAGTGCTATACTGACAAGCCCCCAGACTATGCGCCAAGAAGAGGAATAGAGGCGTAGGCATCGTTGGAGGCATTGATTTTGACGGGAGGAAGTCTTCCGACTTTCAGCGCAGGGTCTGTGTTTCTCCATGTCTCTACAAGCCTCACTCAGCAGGCCGACGGATTTCTGGTGACTGGGCACCGTGCAAGCAATGGCTTTAGCGGTGAGGACTGTCTGGCTTATTAATTTTTGTGCAAGGATCTCCCCCGACCCTGTGAATTTGTTCACTTTGTGCTCCTTCAGTAGTGGAGACTTCCTGACATGAATGCTTTTGTTTGTTTTACCTCATTTTGGAATCGGACATTATATCTTCACACAGCAGCTGAAAAAGAGGCTTCAATGTTAGAGTCCAGAGGCGGTCCATGTAATTAAGGGAATAGAAGAGGTTAATTAAGTCTCCCATTTGTTAGGAATTTGTGCAGCATGAGTTATTTTGAAAGTGCTACCTGAGGGGGTTTGCTCTATCTGTATATAATATGATACGAAAATAAAAGGTGTTCCAATACAATGGAAGAAATGGTGTTACTAATTGAGGTAAAAACATTTTATAGAATTCAATTGGTATTTTATCGGGCTCTGCTGCTTTCCTAAAGACAAGTGCTGTATAGCTACCATGACCTCCTCTAGTGTTATCTCAGCCTCCAACTCAGCTCTCATAGATTGGTCTAGAGTCACCCCTAGATCCCCTTCAAGGATAGTATACGAGTTATCTACAGGTAGCCTCTCCTCCCCCTTATACAGATTCTGATAGTATTCCTGTAGAATCCCAATAATATCACCTTTTTCTGTATACACCCTTCCATCTTTTTTCATTGAGGTTATCCTGCTTCTGACTTCTCTCTGCCTTGAACGTAGTTCCAATACTATGCCAACTGATTCTCCATATTCATATGCCTCTGACTTATGTTTTTGATAATCCTCAGCTGCCCTTTGATTTTTCCAACTACAGATTTCTTCCTTCAAAGTAATAATTTTAAGCTGGGTCAGGGCTACCGCTGTCCCTGTGCTATAAGCGTCACGTGTTCCTGCTCTGTCTCTGCTAGCTCCTTAAGTAGTCTTTCCCTTTCGGTCTGGAATAATCTTCTTTCCTGAGCAACATAACTGATAATTTCCCCCCTCAATGTGGCCTTAAAAGTATCCCACACTATTATCCGTGACGGACTGTATCTATTAGCATCATAAAACCCCTGGAGCCAACTCTTAATATGTTCAACAAATTTATTTTTAGTTATCAGTTTTCTGTCAAAGGTCCATTTTCTACGTTGTTTGCATTTTGTATGGATTTCCACCTCCAGAATCAATGGATTATGGTCCGAAACTAGTTTAGGTAGTTTCCTGATCTTACTTTTACTTGATAGGTTTGCTGAACTCAGGAAGTAATCAAGTCGTGCATGTTTCTTATGAGGACATGAGTAATAAGTATATCCTGGATCACTAGGTTGATGATGACACCATAGATCTACCAAACCATGGCTATCCATAAGAGATGACATCGCCCTATGCACACGCGATTTCCTCCCTAGGTATCGGCCACCTTGCCGGGGGTCGGTTGTATAGTGTATATTAAAATCCCCGCAAATAACCAACGGCTGAGGCCAAGATGCTAATTCCACCTCGAGGTCCTCAAGCAACTTTGGATCATCTAGGTTTGATCCATAGACTACACAGATCACCAACCCTAGCTCCAACTCGACTACCGCCCACCTACCCTGAGTATCCATAATCTTACGCTTGGCCAATCCTATCTGTGGCTTGGCTAAAATGGCCACCCCTCGGATGTTAGTTCTCTGTGAAGAGCATACCAATAGATTATAGCCCCTCATTGACATCAATTCCCTCTTCTCCCAGGGTATATGTGTCTTCTGCATACATACAAGATCCGGGGATATTATGTGCATAAATTCTGCTACTTTCTTTCGTTTGGCCCTATCGTTAAGCCCTCCTATATTTATTGAGCATATAGTAATTCTAGCCATATAAACTGTAATCAGAAAACAAATTACTGTTCTTCATTACATCTTCATTCAATTTATTGTTAATAATACAAGAACAATTGCATATAACCATCTTAACTTTTGTTCTGAGTTTTCTTTTTAAGTTTGCACCCCCTGCACTTCCTCCCAACCCCCTTGCCCGATCCCCACCCCCTCCCTCTACCCCTCCCCCCAAGCCCTGAGAAGCAATCAGACTGCGACGTGGTCTGTAGAGAGATGCAAGTGATACCTATGACCAGTGTATTTTGTGCTTAGTGAATATATATCTTGATTACAGTGCAATGAAAGAAAAAAAAAAGGTGCAGAGATAAGGGAAATAAGCATATATAGCATAATAAAGAAAGTAAAAAGGCCCTAAGATCCCCATCCTATATCTGGCCATTGACTCACAAGAGGGGTAGGTAATCAACTTTTACCAATCCACCTATACCTCCCACATTTACCAAACATAAAGGTGAGGACTATCCACTGGACATCCATTGAGTAACCTCCGATTTAAGTGTAGCCTACATACTAATATCTCAACATTACATTTCCCTTTTTTTTTTTTTAAATTAAGGGTATTTAATGCTATCCAGAAATTCCTTTGCCTTGATTTCAGACACAAAGAAACATGTCTGCCCCCCCCAGAACACTTTCAAGCGCGCAGGATTAGTTAAATATACTCGTGCATTTTTATCCTGAAATGGTCTGATCATTTGTCAAAGCCGCCAGCGTCTCTCAACAATGGAGTCGCAAAAGTCCGGGCGGACAAAAAATGAGACGTCGCCACTAGATCTCTTCGCCTCAGGTCTTGCTCTCTCAAAAATTGCCTGTCTTAGCAAAAAGTTACCGAAATAATGTTTCAGGACGAAGGGGACTCTGTGGACCCTCTGCACTTCTTGCTGCCAGTTCCATCCTGTTATTTCTGGAAGGGCGGTCTGCAATAGCTCTAGCATGTAAGATCGTATATCTGAGCCCTCTATCCCTTCCGGGACTCCTAGTAAGCGTAGATTATTGTGATGCTGGCGGTTCTCGTAGTCTTCTAGCTTCCATTGAATGTCTACAAGCTGTGCTTCATGTGCCTCCGTCTGAGTTCGGGTGGTTGCGAGATCCGTTTCTGCCGCTGAGGTTCTTGTCTCCAGATCTGACAAGCATTCCCCGATAGTATTGCACACTTTCGCCAGTCTCCTGATCACTCCTTGAACTTTTCTTAATGCCGTTTGGGCCTTATAGCTATCCTGGTGCGTCTCTTCTCGATGAGTTGGTATGGCCTGGTAGATCGCGCCCAGTGTAGGAGAGTCCAGACATTGGTATCTTGAGCTGCCGCAGAGGAAGAGTCAGTCAGCCGTTCCATAGCAGTGTAGTCCAAGGTCAAGCCCTTGCCCTCATCTACCGGTCGTCCCATCTTCTTGGCTATTTTACGAGCTGTCAGTGCCTGACCCCCTTTGCCCGCTTCTAAATTGCTGCCATCATCACTGAAGTCCTCAGAGGATTCTGACCCGTCCTGTGACCACTCAGCACCATCTGATAGTGAGTAGAAGCAGTCACTAGGTTCTTTCTCAGGATCACAGTTCCCAGCTCCTGCCCCCCCTTGCTGATTCAGCAACAAGTGGTAGTTGTTTGGGCCTCGGTCTTTACATATGGGGGTTTGATCTGGTATCCCAGAGGGGATGGTCTTGCATATTTCTGGCATAAAACTGCTCCCTACGGTGTTCTGAGCAACCTTGGAGCCCCCCTGATAACTCAAGTTTAGTCCATCTTGACTATCCCCCAGAGATTTGTCCCCGATGTCAGTTGTACCCTGGCCCCCCTGTTTGCCGCTCAGAATCCCTAAGTTTGTCCCGATGTGCACCTCTGGCCCCTCTGACAATCTCTTATGGCCCCCCTCCCCTTCAGTGAGGGTCGCGAAGGCCTCCATACCTTTGTTGATGTCCTCTGGGGTGGGTGCAGCCTGATCATCAGCCTGATCGTCAGCGGTTATGGTGGTGGTTGCAGCGGTTGTAGCTGGAATGTCATCTTGCTCCAGTTCGGGCGCCCCCACCGGTCTCTGTGCCTGCTGATCTCCTTGTTTTCCTGCTGACCCCTTCAGCAGCTCCACTACTGTAGGGCCGGCCGGACGCTGATTGCCGGCAGCCCCGCCTCTCCCTTTCCTTTCCAGGGCAGGCTCCAAGCGCTGAATCGGGTTTGCGCGTCTGCTGTGTTGCCACGGCGTTGGCTCTGTTACGGGCTCCCGCCCCTGCTCCGCCACTCCTGAGGTTGCCGCCATCATCGTCGCCGCCGTTGCTTTGCCCTTCCGGGCTCCACCGGTCACTTTGGGGCCCATTCCTGCCGGACGAGTCACGGAGTAGAAGACGGCGCAATCTGAATGCCTGACAGCCGCGCCGACGAGACGCCTCAAGGTCAACAAACCTCCCAGGATCAGCGCTACACGAGAGCAGCCTCCTCAATTAGCTCCCATTCTCTTGGATTTATTTTTTGGGGTTCAATACACAGGGGTTTCACCTGAGTCATGGAAGGGTACCGATATAGTGATATTTCCCAAAAAGGATAAAGACCCTTATTACCCAGCTTCATACAGGCCAATCTCATTAATAAATTCAGATGCTAAGGTCGATTTGAAAATTTTGGCAACTCGATTGGGTAGGGTCATAGCCAACTTAGTGTCGCCCTGGCAGCATGGGTTTATTCCCGGCAGAGGAACAACCGATCATATTCGTCGGGCAATAACACTGTTCGATATTATGGCTGGGACATGGAAACAAATGGCTATGGCCCTACTCGATGCCGAGAAGGCTTTTGATCGGGTGGACTGGGGTATCTTTGGTGGATCCTAGCAGCAAGGGGGTTTGGTCCAAAAATAATTACTGCTATTAAAGCTATGTACTCCTCCCCATATGTATGGCTTCAACTAATGGGAGAAGAATCAAAGACTATAAGAGTTTCGAAGGGGACTAGACAGGGGTGCCCGTGCTCCCCCATCCTATTTGCAGTATATATAAACCCGTTGATAGAAAAAATTATAGGCAACCAGGGGATAAAACCTATATACAGTAAAGGATATAAGACTAAGGTTCTCGCGTACGCAGACGACATTGCAGTGCTCACTACGGATCCCCAGACAGCAATAAAGGAAATAGAAAACATGGTTGAGGACTTCGGTAAAATCTCAGGGTACTCCCTGAATAAAAATAAAACACAGATTATTTGTACAGAAAACCTGAGGGTTCAGGATATAAGATGTGTTAACTCAGCTGTGTATCTAGGGGTCCGTATCAGCCCAAAAGTGACATTGATAGCCAAAATTAATTTTGACCCTATAATGAAGAAAATGTCAACTGATCTTAGGCTTATACATGGGCTGCATCTATCAATCATTGGTAGGGCTAATGTATTAAAAATGACCATGCTGCCTAAGGTTCTATACTTATTTAGATCTTTACCAGTAATGGTTGACGAAATAATATTAACCTCTTCGGTGCTCATGATGGCTCCCGGCCATCATGAGTCACAGTAGGCGTGTGCTCATGACGGCCGGGAGCCGTCCGAACGTTGCCGTTCCTCCCACGCGGTGTTAATTCCCCGCCTGTGTGGGAGAATTAATTAGTGGGCGGAGTTCGGACGGCTCCTGGCCGTCATGAGCACACGCCCACCGTGATTTATGACGGCCGGGAGCCGTCATGAGCACCGCAGCACCACGCCCACCCCCTAGCCCCCCCGCACCGCGGCGGAATTAGCGCTGCGGCGAAGGGGTTAAAGACTTTGGATGCAATGTTTGTCAACTTTGTATGGCAATATGGCAAAATAAGGCGCTCAAGAAAATATCTTTCTCTCCCACAGAGGCGAGGGGGGCTAGCAATACCCAATATTAAGCTGTATTACTGGGCGGCCATCTTGCAACAGATGCGCATCTTATTCTAATAATGAGGAAGCAATAAGGCAACAGGGCCATAGCAATCGCCCAACAATATATCTAGTCTTCCGATTCTGCGAATAGAGCTTGCCTATTTTAGGAGCTGATGGCGCCGACGCGCAGCGGGCGAGCCAAAGGCGCGCCAAAGGCAAGCCCGTCTGCGCCCGTCCGGGTCCGGACAGCGGCCAGGGCCAGCCATGCTACCCAAAATTCTGGGGATTAGCCACTCAGTTGGACTCGTGATGAGCTCCTGTCCCTTAGGCTATCCACTTGCCAGACCGAGATACTCTCTGTACTAGGGGACCCTGATGAGAGCTACTCTTGCCCCCCTTGCAATTTCTGCCTTAACTCCAGATCTGATTGTGGGCAGAACAAGGTTTTACGTGTGACCCTCCCAAAGCCTCCCAGACCCATTATCCTAAAAGCTTGCCTCATTAATTGCAGATCTCTGCCAAAACACGCCTTAGACATACATCAGTCTCTCGTAGATAACAACTGGGACCTCATGTTCCTGAATGAGACATGGCTTCGGGAAGATTCGAACCCAGCTGTTTCATTAGCTATCCCCCAGGGCTATGGCATAGTATGCGCTAATAGACAAGACAATAGACTAGGTGGGGGGCTAGCGATCATCCATAAAGTCATTTGGGAGATCGCTACTTCCAATTTTGACCGGATAGGCAGTATTGAAGGTCTCCCCTTCTGTATTAAGTTGTCCGCCTCGATCTCCTGCTCGGGGCTCCTCCTCTATAGACCCCCGGATTGCTGTCATAGTGCCTCCCTCGCCCTAGTGGATCATATTTCCCAGGCTAGCATGCGCTATTCTAATTTCACGATCCTGGGCGATCTCAATCTCCATGTGGACGATCCATCTTGCTCACATAGCGCAAATTTTATTTCAGCACTTGCTGGTTGCAATTTGATCCAACTAGTTTCCTCCCCTACTCACAAAGCTGGTCATACATTAGACCTTATTTGCTCGAACACACCAGACATCTCAGTCCACACCCCTGAGCCGGTCATTTGGTCGGACCATTTCTTGATCCCTTTCCAGGTACACCTGAAGGGTGAGCTAAGGGTCACTTCCCGACTGAATGATTCAAGAAGGAATTGGAGTAGGGTCTCCTTAGAGTCCCTTACCCCACTCCTGAAGGAGTCCGTGCCTTCCCCCTCAAATAATCTCGATAAAAGCATCATGAACCTTAATGCTTGGGTCTGTGACGACCTCGATATAATTGCGCCCTGGAGGCCTGTTACCTCCACAAGAACCTCCCCTTCCGCTCCCTGGTTTTCAGCGAATATCAGAGCCAAAAAAAGTGAATGTAAAAGACTGGAGCGCAAATGGAGATCATTGTATTCTCAGGAGGACAAAATTGGTTACCGAGCAGCACTAAAAGAGTATCGTAAACTTCTCATTGGGGCAAAAAGAGATTTCTTTACTGAACGCATTGCCAGTGCCAAGAACTCGTCTAGAGAGGTTTTTAAGGTTGTGAAGTTCTTCACTAACCCTTCAGCACTCACGCACTCGATTACCCCTTCACAGGAGTTTTGCAATAAGATTTCAGATTTTTTGAGGAGAAAATATCCCAGATTTACGCGTCTTTCCCAGTAGCACACTCTCACCCAGGAGAGGACACACCCAGCAGCCTCTGTGACACCCAGCCAGTGTTTTCGGAATTCGCAACTATCTCCTTTGAGGCTTCCTTGGAGGAACTCCAGAAATGTAAATCCGGGTCACCTGGCGATCCTTGGCCAGCGAAACAATATCGTGCTCTGGCTGAGTTGCTCAATCCCCCCCCCTTAACGCTATCTGGAATTCCTCGCTTAGACAGGGGAACTTTCCATCGGCCTGGAAACATGCGTTTCTTCTTCCCATACTAAAGAAAGCTAATGCTGACCCTGCAGTCACCAGTAATTATAGACCCATTTCCCTGTTGCCTGCCCCCACTAAAGTCTTAGAGAAGCTAGCCCACCAGCAGTTGGCAGCTTTCATTGAGTCTAATGGTGTACTGCATGAGTCCCAGTCCGGCTTTCCACCTGGCTGCAGTACAGAATCAGCTCTGATTGAGATCGCAGATGCCATTCGCTGGCTGGTGGATGGTGGCTCTGTGGTCATGTTGGTGCTTCTCGACCTGTCAGCAGCGTTTGATACGGTGTCCCATTCCATCTTACTGGATCACCTTAAGCGGATTGGCATCCAGGGGACAGCGCTGGACTGGATCGCGTCTTACCTACATGGCCGAAAACAACAGGTCTCGATCCATCCTTTCACCTCCCCCGAGAAACCACTAAAATGGGGGGTGCCGCAGGGATCGGCCCTGAGCCCGCTACTTTTCAACATCTATTTGACACCGCTCGCAGAGCTCATCGCCGATACTGGGATCAAGGTGATATCTTACGCCGACGACACTCAACTAATGTTTACCTTCAGTGGAGTGTCGGCATCTTCCTTTGACTCTCTGAAAGATTGCCTAAAAAGCGTTTCTGCCGGGATGAGCACTAACTTCTTAAAACTTAATGCTGACAAGACGGAGGTTCTGTTCTTTAATCAAGCTGTAGCACCCTCCTCAGCATTATGGTGGCCAGCTGACTTAGGATCTCCCCCCACACCTAAGGACTCAGTTAAGAATTTAGGAGTCAGGTGGGACAAAGGCCTGTCCCTTGCTATCCATGTCCAACAGGTATCTGCGGCCTGCTTTGGCAAAATAAAAACCATTAGAAAATGTATTGACTTCTTGCCTGAGTCAGCACGCAAAACCGTTGTCCATGCATTAATCACCTCCCATCTTGATTATGCTAACGGTCTCTACATGGGTCTGCCAATCGGACTGATCCGTAGGCTCCAGATAGTGCAGAATTCAGCAGCCAGACTGGTCTGCAAGGTCCCTCCTCGTAAACGTATTTCTCCTTACCTGAGACATCTGCATTGGCTACCTGTGGCCAAGCGCATCGAATTTAAGGCCCTCACGTTTGCTTTTCGGGCATATCATGGTAGGGGGCCCATCTACCTGAGGAAGAGACTTCGTCCTTACCAGCAGGACAGATCCCTTAGGTATCACCACAAACGATACCTTACCACCCACCGGTTCATCAAGGCCAGAATGGGGGGAAGGACATTTGAGGTGGGGACCACTAAATGCTGGAATAACCTACCTGCTCACTTACGCGCATTGCAGTCCGAACAGGAATTTAGAAAGGCCTTGAAAACCTGGCTTTTTAGTCGTAATGACTAAATATCTACTGACCACTTTCTTTGCTGCTGTCCGTATTAGCGCCGGGACACCCCATCCGGGGTAGCTGCGCACTCTATAAATATATTTTATTATTATTATTATGATGTAGTGTGCAGACAGTGGGAACAATATGGGCTGACAGTAGTCGGGGACATATTACACGCAGGTCAACTACTTCCCTTTAGTATTCTACAACAAAGGTTCGGTATCCCGGAAACTCAATATTTTAAGTATATACAAATTAGAGAATTTCTGAGCAACACCAAGGAAGCTATAACTATGGATAGCATACCTTTAATGGAGGCAATCATCGGGGATGGCTGCAAAATTAAAAATATATATTGCTGCATTTCAGAAAAGCTCCCTGATGACCTCGAAAAGACTGAGGTAAGCTGGGCTATGAAGCTCAATGATCCAGGTGTCGATATAGATAACATACTGGGATTAGCCTCAAAAGTACTTCTGTCAGCAAGCTTGAAAACAGAGCATTTTAAAACAGTATTTAACTTATATTTTACACCGGTGAAACTTTTTGAATGGGGGAAGAGGATAGATGACACTTGTCCCAGGTGCTCGGAAGGTCCAGCTACCTTGATTCATATGTTTTATGAATGTGCTGACCTAATGCCCTTGAAGAATGGGATGGAATCATTTTGGGAAGGAATATTTGGGATCAGGATCTGAATCACCTCGACACTTATGGTTTTGGGGTACGATAGTAGCCTCGGCCTTCACTTAACGCAGACTTACTTTTTATTCATCTCGGTGGCTGTGGCAAGAATATTAATTGCAGCTAGGTGCAAGGACAAGGATCCCCCCCGTTTCAGGCCTGGCTAGCTCGACTGCTGGCGGTATACAAGCAGGAGATGCCTCTTTATGAATGCAGGGGTAGACGCGCTAGAAAAAGATATGGTCCCTGATGATAGATTGGGAAACTAAGATGAACCATACAGCAGATCAACTAGGCCAATTGCTGGGAAATTAGATCCGATATTAGGAACAAGTGAAGGATTTAAAGGTCTATAAGCAATCTTTAAGACGAGGAGTGACATTGTACTGTATTGTTAAAACTGTATGAATTGTGTTAATTAAACTGTTCTTGATAATGATAATTACTGTGTAAAGTACAACTACTATGAGTATTGTAAAGCGTAAAGGAGATTATTTATGCATGAAAATGAATTTGTATTAATCTGAGTTTAATAAAAAAAAAAAAGGAAGAAATGGTGTTACATTTTCTTCTGTTAAAGTAAATTTTATAGATTTTTTAGTGGACTGTTTATGTATTATGCATTCAATGGGACATATTGTTGCACTATGCGCTTGAATACCAATTTTAGTTTCAGCAATATCCACTACATGTATATTAAATGTAATGCATTTTTATGTATTTTAATGCAGAGGGTGATGTTTTTGTAAACATTGAAACTTGCGATATATATTTTTTCTATGTCTATGGTTGGAACAGGATATATGTGTTAAGAAAAATGGCGCTCACCAGATTGACAAAGGCTGCTGTGACAGCCGAAATGCGTCTCTCCTGTTTGCTGGGTCGGAGGAGGCCCAATGCAATAAAAAAAGCCTTATTCCAGCAGCCCTCCTGTGCGTGCTCTCTTCCTTGTGGAGTAGGGGTTGTGCTGTATATATATATACAAGGTAAATTGAAGAATCAGTGGGTGTATGAGTGTCTGAGCGGATGATTTAGTGGGTGCGTGACTGACTGTATAAGTGAGTGATTAAACGTGTCTTAGTGAATGCATGAGTGAATGAGTAATCTGTGTGAATGTCTGTATCAATCTGTCAGTTGGTGTGTAAGTGGCTGCATGGGTTCGTGAGTAGCTACATGAATGTCTATATGGGTTAATGATTGGTTATCTGAGTACCTGTATGGGTGCCTGAGTGTCTGTGTGGGTGGGTGGGGGGTGTGTGACTCCCTGCATCTATATGTGAGTGGGTGATTCACTGGATGTATGAGTTCATGAGTACATCTGCAACGGGCTGTATGGGTGAGTGAGTGTGCTTATGACTGTGTTGGTGAGTGAATGGATGTCTCAGTGGTATATGTGTGAGTCACTACATATGTGAAAGGCAGTATATGTGAGTGTTGGAATATATAAGTGACTATATATGAGAGTGAGTGATTGTGAGAGTGTCTGTATGGATGAGTGTGTGCTTGTGTCAGTGATTGTAGAAGAGTAAGTATGTGTTACTATTTGTATGGATAAGTGAGGTGGTGTGTGTATAACTGCTTAGGTGAGTAAATGGCAGTGTGATTGATTCTTTGGGTGACTGACTACGTGTGTGAGTAACTCTATGGGTGAGTGGCAGTGTGTGAGTGTCTGTATGGGTGTATGAGTGCATATATCAGTGGCTTTATTGATGAGTGTTAGAAGGTGGTTCTGACACTCTGGCCCCCCCGGATGTTTCGCTTTTTGAGCACCTATTTGTTGAGCTCTTACTGTGGGAGAGCCTCATAAGTTGGGACTCACCCACAGTGAACTCATGGGGAAAGAGACTGCATGTGGATTTTACTGGTGTCCCCCTAGCTTGACTAGGCC
This sequence comes from Calotriton arnoldi, assembly GCA_963921515.1. Lineage (NCBI taxonomy): Eukaryota > Metazoa > Chordata > Amphibia > Caudata > Salamandridae > Calotriton > Calotriton arnoldi. The sequence continues at coordinate 196,840 of CAWUFW010017243.1, forward strand.
GCTGCACGGCAGCTGGAGTAAGGGGCACCGGGCTGGTTACATGCAGACACCTGTGTACATGCGTGTGCACCCGTGTAGGGGCTGCGCAGGGGAGATTCTGGGCGTGCGCAGCCCAGGAGCAGATACAAAGTGAATGTTGTGGCAGGACTTATGCAGAATTGGGTGGTGCCATGGAATAGGCTTTATACACTGGGAAGAAACATGCCAGGGAAAGTCAGTGTGTTTTACTGTGTTTTTCACTTCATTATTCCCTTATGGGGATGTGGAGCCCATGGGCTAGATTAACTTTCCTAAGGCCTACAGATTCCAGACACGCACTAAAGTCCACTGTAACGGGTGTGAGAAGAAGTATTCTGCAGAGTCCAAAATCATATTTGTACTGCTTTTGGGTCATCCAGAACTGTCATATTTCTCTGAGTCAGCCATAACCAGGCCCTGGCTAGGGGCTGACCTCAGTAGCCTGGATTGATGACCTTTCTTCCCAGAGCGAAGACCTCCTCTCCACGAAGAGAAGATGGGTGGGGCTACAGGCTCATCTATCAGCAGCTATCACTGGGTGTCAGGCACCAGGCTGCACCAGGGAGGGAAGGCAGCGAGGGGGGAAGGGGCTTTCAGAGACCATGTGGCAGGAGACCCTTGACGACGCCATCTTGAACCAACCCAGAGGCCTGGGCAGGAAGGAGGGAGCAGGGGCAGAGAAGTGATGTGTCGCTGTGTGATAGGGCAAACAGAGACTTCCTGCCAGCCCCCTCCCCAACTTCTTAAATGAACTTGCGCAGGAAGGGAAGCTCTCTCTGGGGTGTGGTCTGCTGAGGCAGAAGGTGCTGGAGCCTGGCGCAATGGGCAGTTGGAAGGAGGAACCCCCTGACTATCCCAGGATCCAGAACAGCACCAGGAGAAGAGACCAGGACTAGTGCGCAGAAGCAGGGGCCTCTGCGCAGGGAGAAGAGAGGCCCAGGAGGAGAGCCAGGCGATAGGCTGGTGCAGGGAGCAAGTGAAGACAGCTCCCTGCTGAATACCCCCTCTCAGAGACAAGGAGGGCGAAGGAGAGTGCTCCCAGTGGCTGGGGAGCACCACCAGAAGCAAGAAGAGTCCAAAATGAAGCCGATCGGACCCCTGGGGGCCGAGATATGCCCCCTGGAAGGTAGACAACCTTTGACCCCTAAGAAGACCGACGGCGAAGCACGTGGGGCTCCACCGCCGGTCTCAGAGATGCCCCCAGGTGGGTCAGGCCCCGGGGGCTGCCCCCAAACTGAAGTCAAGCCGGGGAGGCGCCGTTGCGCTCCCCCGTGAAGGTGACCAAAGGGGCCCGTGAACCCATCCCCGGGCCCTGCCGAAGTTGGGGTGCGCCGTCGCGTACCCCGCGAAAATCTGCCCAAGGGGCCCGGGACCCCATCCCCGGGTTCCGCAGAAGAGCCAAGTCGGGGAGCGCCATCGCCCTCCCCGTGAAGAGGTCACTGAGGAGGAGGAGGGGGGCACGCCGTCGTGCAACCCCCCTCGCGGCCGAAGTAAAGCCAGGGAGCGCCATTGCGCTCCCCGTGAAGAGTGTCCAGGCGGAAGGCCAGGAGCCCACCCTGGCCCCGGGCAGAGAAGCTAAGTCGGGGAGCGCCGGCGCGCTCCCCGTGAAGAATCTACTAGGGCCCGGGACCCCATCTCCTGGCCCCGAGTGGAAGGTGGAGACGGGGGAGCACCGTCGCACCCCCCGGGAGGACTGGAAGGGGCCCGGGACCCCATCTACAGGCCCCGGTGTGAGGAGGAAGGAGGGGGGAGTGCCGCCGCACTCCCCCAAGGTCCGGCCAGACCAGCGCGATTCTCCCTGTCTGCCCACCAGAAGACAGTTGCCGGCTCCCACGGCAGCACGCGAGAGTGCTGGCCGTGCGGGGAGTCGGCGGGGGCAGCTGGGGGTGGACTCCCTGGGCTGCCCTCCAATGAGGAAGGCGTGCGGGGGTCCCGGGTGGGACCGGGGCCCCCAAAACCAAGGAGTCAGCGCCAGGGGCCCGAGTGGGACTGGGCCCCCACCAGTGGCACAAGCGGCCGGGGGTGGGCTCCCCGAGCTGCAACTAACTCACCTGGGGGTCCGGGTGGGACCGGGCCCCCCACCGAGGCCGGCAGAAGCGGTGTGAGGCCGCTGGCGGCATCGCGGCTCTCCCCAGCACCGCGGGGGAGCCGCTAATGTAATATTCACGGAAAGGAGCCTGAAGCGCCCCATAATGCCTTGCAAGGCATGGGGAAATCCATAGTTTTTGGTGCCTGGTGGCCCCCAGAGGAGGGGGGTCACCCTCATTTGTGAAAGAGGTGCAGGGGGAGCTGCAGGAGCAACACAGCCTCCCCCAGCACGAAGAGGAGTCCCTCCCTAAGTCTCCTGGGGACTTGAGAAGGATAACCCCTCAAGGGCTCAGCCAGCATTTTAACACCTTCAGGGCTGGAACTTTTGTTCTACTGCTGAGGGTGTATGGAGAAGTGCTTCAAGGAATGAAGGGCTGAGAGGGGGATGTCTGAAGAAGGGCATCCCCTGGAGGTGAAGAGGTGTAATTGCACCAGAAGTGCATTTACTATGGTTATTTCTTTTAGAGGGACTGAAGGTCACATGTGTAATGTGAAGTACCTGTGTAAGGTGATGTCATAAGTAAAGTGGGGTTATGTTGCCAGACATTCCTGCTAGGGTGTCTGGCTGTATATGCGTAATCCTGTGATTTCATCTGTGATGCCTTTAGGGGCTGTTATTGCAATGCATTCTAATGATCCACAAATGTGATGAGTACTGTCATTCTAGAGTGATGCTTAAACATATATTCTTGCTGCTGCGCTTAAGTGAAGAACAACCCAGACTGTTAGCCCTGAAGATGTAAGGGTGCATACTGTATGGATAATATGAGATGCTCAGTCAGGGTTATGTGTCACCAGGGCAGGTGTACCTATTTTTAATGCTCGTTGAGATAATGGGGTGGGTCGCCACTGGGATGGTGCCAGTGCACAGGGCCCTCACTCCAGGTTATGTTCAACACCCTGCATTAGGGGGCAAGATGATGTGCAGGCATAGGAGTGGTGGTACTAGACCCCACCCCACTGCGGGAGGGGTGGAGATGTTATGCAATGTCACAAAGTAATTCCAACAGCTTATGTATATTTGTAAATTGGTGCATAGTATTGAGTAGTGTGTGTGTTTAATAAATGTACTCTTACTTTTATAAAGCAAAGTACAGACTGGACAATCAATTATTGAGTGTTATTGCTGCACACCTGTAATGGCGATTACTAGCCCACACCACCTCCCTTGAGTAAGCCTCAGACTGCTCTGCAACGCTACCCTCTGAGAGTCAGGCGCTACAATTGGGTGTTTGGTTACCAGTGAAGGACGTATGTAGTCATGTTTTTTGTGCAGGCCTCACAAATACTGTCTCGTTTTCCAACATTGGTGTCTAGCGGCGGGAAACATAGTATCCCATTCTGGTGCGCATTTATAGCATTTGATAAGTCCAGTTTTGCCCCACATTACCTATGCAGTAATGAGCAAATGGAAGCGCGCAAGGCTCTGATGAGGGTTCAAAGTTTTGGTTATGTGAACTTTAAGTATGGGAAAGGAAAGCCCTGCGCACATATATGTCATGTGAAGATATTATGGTTTAAATGTAAACTGTATTGATATGACTGAGTAATGTTGATTATCATGTGCTAGCGGGATGGTGCTTTCCAGGAAATGATTGCATACAAATGTTCTAAGCCATATTGTACACCTTTGAACCCTAACACTACATACACTACACCTGCATGAGGAGGGTGTCTCCTCAAGAGATAGGGACAGCAACTGATACCTACATCACAGATGGGGGTGTAGGGGTGGATTGACCTTTGTGGGGGACAGGAGAGAGAGGGGGTCCTGGGAGATTCCTGTGCTTTTTAAGGGCAGGTAGGGTTTCCACAGAAGGGGCCCCAGGTATCCTTCCCCTGCTGAAGGTTTACTTGCCATTGGCGCAGGCCAAAACCACTGGAAGGGTGAGGCAGGAGGTTTCTTTACCCCGGGTAGTAACGCCCCAGGGGTTCCCATGGTGGGGGACCCCAAGGAACTTTTCCAGTGGGAGGAGGGTGTGGTAGAGTTGGGTGTCCGGCAGGCCCCCCAGGTTAACTGGCGGGGAGGTGAGCAACCCAGGGGTGGCCCATGATAGTGGGTGGCCCCAAAGGAGGGTAGTTCTTGAGTGAGGGTGTGTAGTGGTAGCCCCTAGGTACCCTAGGTGGGCTAGGTAACTGACCCAGTGGAGATCTGAATGAGGGTGGTGTACTCCCTAGATTCCAGGTGAAGGGTTAGTGGTGGACCCTGAGGTGTCAGGGTCAGGTAAGTGGTTACCCAAGGAAGCAACAGGATGTCATTCTGGAGCTGGTGTTGTGAACCTGAAGTGGTGGCTTGGGCGATGCCTAGCCGGTGACCAGTCAGGTAGGTCCTGTGGGGCTTGGACCCCAGGACCAGGAGCATGGGGGTGTTCCCCTAGCTCGCGGCAGGAGGTTGACTTCTGCAAGGTAGTACCACCCTGAACACAGGTGGGGCCCATCTTAAGTGAAGGGACCCTGTGTTTCCCAAAGGGGTGGTGCAGGCCTAGCCGGGATCTTTAGGGTCCCTGGCTGATGGAGGTTGTACCGCCCTGAACGCAGGTGGGGCCCATCTTAAGTGAAGGGACCCTGTGTTTCCCAAAAGGGGGGTGCAGGCCTAGCCGGGATCTTTAGGGTCCCTGGATGAGTGTGGTAGTACTACCCTGAAGGCAGGTGGGGCCTATCTTAAGTGAAGGGACCCTGCTCTTCAGAAGGGGTGGTGCAGGCCATCCAGGGATCATGTGGGTCCCTGGACGGTCTCCCAAGGTGCTGCAGGGAGACCGGGGAGAGCCATGAGAGGTGGGCCTGGGTGTAGCTAACTCAGGGCCACAGGATCTCTAAGGGTACTCCGGGAGGAGAGCGTGCCTCTCGGAGGGAAGGGTGCATAGGCCCTGTTCTCGCAGCGGAGAACAAGAAAGGGGTCTAGGTTCCCGTGGTAGTTTCCGTGTGGAACTACTGACGGGGGGAATGAGCTGTAGGATGTCTGACGAGGCACCCTCAGTGTTCCTCCCTGGCACTGCCAGTGTGGTAGTGAGGCCGGTCTGAGGTCCTATTCTGGGAGTCAGGCCAGTGGCCAGAGGAGCTTTTCTGTCTGGGAAAAGCAAGAGTGGCTGTGCTTTCTTCATGGAAGACAGTCATCCCGAAAGGGTGGTGGCAGCAGAATGACCCCAGCGGCAGGCTGAGGGTGAGGGTCCAGAGAGGCTGCATCTTTGGGGTGCAAGGACCAAACGGAGGGAGGGTACTGGTTGGAACAAACTCCGGAAGGGAGACCAGCTAGTGACCCTGGGGATGGGATGTAGACCTATCCCAGAAGACTGCATCAGTGCTGAGGCACTGTACCCTTGTCCAGAGAAGTGGTAGGCATAGTGTTGCATGCCCAAGGGCAAAGGTGGGCCTAGTTAGGCTGAGTCCATGTAGACCATGAGTGCCCTAGAGGTATCTAACCTAGGGCCCGGAGGGTTCTTAGGGTAGTCTGGGATCCCTGTCATGGGTGGAGATTTCATGGATGGGAGGAGTAGGTGGTCTGATCGGATAACTGGTGAGTAAGGGGGGTCTGGTCAGAACCCCTTATAACTAGTTATCGCTGACTAAGGGAAGAATACCCATGTAGAGTGGCTATTTCTTCCCTGTAGGAATCAGCTGGGCGCGGCGTGTGTTAGAAGGTGGTTCTGACACTCTGGGCCGCCCGGAGTTTTTGCTTTTTGAGCACCTATTTGTTGAGCTTTTACTGTGGGAGAGCCTCATAAGTTGGGACTCACCCACAGTGAACTCATGGGGAAAGAGACTGCATGTGGATTTTACTGGTGTCCCCCTAGCTTGACTAGGCCGCTGCGCGGCAGCTGGAGTAAGGGGCACCGGGCTGGTTACATGCAGACACCTGTGTACATGCGTGTGCACCCGTGTAGGGGCTGCGCAGGGGAGATTCCTGGCGTGCGCAGCCCAGGAGCAGATACAAAGTGAATGGTGTGGCAGGACTTATGCAGAATTGGGTGGTGCCATGGAATATGCTTTATACTCTGGGAAGAAACATGCCAGGGAAAGTCAGTGTGTTTTACTGTGTTTTTCACTTCATTATTCCCTTATGGGAATGTGGAGCCCATGGGCTAGATTAACTTTCCTAAGGCCTACAGATTCCAGACACGCACTAAAGTCCACTGTAACGGGTGTGAGAAGAAGTATTCTGCAGAGTCCAAAGTCATATTTGTACTGCTTTTGGGTCATCCAGAACTGTCATATTTCTCTGAGTCAGCCCTAACCAGGCCCTGGCTGGGGGCTGACCTCAGTAGCCTGGATTGATGACCTTCCTTCCCAGAGCGAAGACCTCCTCTCCAGGAAGAGAAGATGGGTAGGGCTACAGGCTCATCTATCAGCAGCTATCACTGGGTGCCAGGCACCAGGCTGCACCAGGGAGGGAAGGCAGTGAGGGGGGAAGGGGCTTTCAGAGACCATGTGGCAGGAGACCCTGGACGACGCCATCTTGAACCAACCCAGAGGCCTGGGCAGGAAGGAGGGAGCAGGGGCAGAGAAGTGATGTGTCGCGAGTGATAGGGCAAACAGAGACTTCCTGCCAGCCCCCTCCCCAACTTCTTAAAAGAACTTGCACAGGAAGGGAAGCTCTCTCTGGGGTGTGGTCTGCTGAGGCAGAAGGTGCTGGAGCCTGGCGCAATTAGCAGTTGGAAGGAGGAACCCCCTGACTATCCCAGGATCCTGAACAGCGCCAGGAGAAGAGACCAGGACCAGTGCGCAGAAGCAGGGGGCTCTGCGCAGGGAGAAGAGAGGCCCAGGAGGAGAGCCAGGCGAAAGGCTGGCGCAGGGAGCCAGTGAAGACAGCTCCCTGCTGAATCCCCCCTCTCAGAGACAAGGAGGGCAAAGGAGAGTGCTCCTAGTGGCTGGGGAGCACCACCAGGAGCAAGAAGAGGCCAAAATGAAGCCGATCGGACCCCTGGGGGCCGAGATATGCCCCCCGGAAGGTAGGCGACCTTTGACCCCTAAGAAGACCGACGACGAAGCACGTGGGGCTCCGCCGCCGGTCTCAGAGATGCCCCCGGGGTGGGTCAGGTCCCGGGGGCTGCCCCCAAAAAGAAGTCAAGCCGGGAGGGGGTGCCGTCGCACTCCCTCGTGAAGGTGACCAAAGGGGCCCGGGACCCCATCCCCGGGCCCCGCGGAAGTCAGGGTGCGCCGTGGCGCACCCCGCAAAAATCTGCCCAAGGGGCCCGGGACCCCATCCCTGGGCCCCGCAGAAGAGCCAAGTCGGGGAGCGCAGTCGAGCTCCCCGTGATGAGGGCACTGAGGAGGAGGGGGGCGCGCCGTCATGCAACCCCCCTCGCGGCCGAAGTAAAGTGGGGGAGCGCCGTCATGCTCCCCCTGAAGAGTGCCCAGGCGGAAGGCCAGCAGCCCACCCTGGCCCCCAGCGGAGAAGCTAAGTCGGGGAGCACCGGCACGCTCCCCGAGAAGAATCTACTGGGGCCCGGGACCCCATCTCCGGGCCCCGAGTGGAAGGCGGAGATGGGGGAGCACCGTGGCGCCCCCCGGGAGGACTGGAAGGGGCCCGGGACCCCATCTCCGGGCCCCGGTGTGAGGAGGAAGGAGGGGGGAGTGCCGCCGCACTCCCCCGAGGTCTGGCCGGACCAGCCCGATTCTCCCTGTCTGCCCGCCAGAAGAAAGGTGCTGGCTCCCACGGCAGCACGCGAGGGTGCTGGCCGGGTGGGGAGCTGGCGGGGGCAGCCGGGGGTGGGCTCCCTGGGCTGCCCTCCAACGAGGAAGGCGTGCGGGGGTCCCGGGTGGGACTGGGGCCCCCAAAACCAAGGAGTCAGCACCAGTGGCCCGGGTGGGACTGGGCCCCCACCAGTGGCACGAGCGGCCGGGGGTGGGCTCCCCGAGCCGTAACTAACTCACCTGGGGGTCTGGGTGGGACCGGGCCCCCCACCGAGGCCAGCAGAAGCGGCGTGAGGCCGCCGGCGGCATCGCGGCTCTCCCCAGCACCGCGGGGGAGCCGCTAATGTAATATTCACGGAAAGGAGCCTGAAGCGCCCCATAATGCCTTACAAGGCATGGGGAAATCCATCGTTTTTGGTGCCTGGTGGCCCCCAGAGGAGGGAGGTCACCCTCATTTGTGAAAGAGGTGCAGGGGGAGCTGCAGGAGCAACGCAGCTTCCCCCAGCACGAAGAGTAGTCCCTCCCTAAGTCTCCTGGGGACTTGAAAAGGATAACCCCTCAAGGGCTCAGCCAGCATTTTAACACCTTCTGGGCTGGAACATTTGTTCTACAGCTGAGGGTGTATGGAGAAGTGCTTCAAGGAGTGAAGGGCAGAGTGGGGGATGTCTGCAGAAGGGCATCCCCTGGAGGTGAAGAGGTGTAATTGCACCAGAAGTGCATTTACTATGGTTATTTCTTTTAGAGGGACTGAAGGTCACATGTGTAATGTGAAGTACCTGTGTAAGGTGATGTCATAAGTAAAGTGGGGTTATGTTGCCAGACATTCCTGCTAGGGTGTCTGGCTGTATATGCGTAATCCTGTGATTTCATCTGTGATGCCTTTAGGGGCTGTAATTTCAATACATTCTAATGATCCACAAATGTGATGAGTACTGTCATTCTAGAGTGATGCTTAAACATGTATTCTTGCTGCTGCGCTTAAGTGAAGAACAACCCAGACTGTTAGCCCTGAAGATGTAAGGGTGCATACTGTATGGACAATATGAGATGCTCAGTCAGGGTTATGTGTCACCAGGGCAGGTGTACCTATTTTTAATGCTCATTGAGATAATGGGGTGGGTCGCCACTGGGATGGTGCCAGTGCGCAGGGCCCTCGCTCCAGGTTATGTTCAACACCCTGCATTAGGGGGCAAGATGATGTGCAGGCATAGGAGTGGTGGTACTAGACCCCACCCCCCTGCGGGAGGGGTGGAGATGTTATGCAATGTCACAAAGTAATTCCAACAGCTTATGTATATTTGTAAATTGGTGCATAGTATTGAGTAGTGTGTGGGTTTAATAAATGTACTCTTACTTTTATAAAGCAAAGTACTGACTGGACAATCAATTATTGAGTGTTATTGCTGCGCACCTGTAATGGCGATTACTAGCCCACACCACCTCCCTTGAGTAAGCCTCAGACTGCTCTGCAACACTACCCTCTGAGAGTCAGGCGCTACAATTGGGTGTTTGGTTCCCAGTGAAGGACGAATGTAGTCATGTTATTTGTGCAGGCCTCACAAATACTGCCTCGTTTTCCAACAATGAGTGACTGCGTGTATGAGTAACTGTATGGGTGAGTTAGTGGATGTGTGTGTAGACCTATGAATCAGTGAGTGGGTATGTACTAACTGGTATTGGTGTTTATATTGTTTCAAAAAAGGTAGTCTGTATTTTAGAGTGGGCGTCTGAAAGATGATATTAGAGTGTGAGGAGGTGCATCGGATATTAAGTGGATGATGTCATCAGTGATGTCATCAGTGATGTAATTTGAGATGTCATCAGTGATGTCATGAGTGATGTCACTGACCATGTCATGAGTGATGTAATATGTGACGTCATCAACAGTGCATTGCGGGGGCACGAATTATAGTTAGCTCAGGTAACTATAACAGCCGAATTTCTCTGGTTTTGTACGAGTAAAATGTCAGCGTAACTATAACGTCCCTGAAACCTCGGGTTTTATCACTAACCAACTACCAAATCAGGTACCCCCTCTACATGCATATTTACCCTCTAACATATGTTATCTTACAGCTAGGAACTTGGGGGCCTATTTATGGTATTGTAAAGCAACGCAACAAGTGATCTTGCTGTGCTGCATTGCAGGGAATGGGTAGGAATGTGCTGTATTTATTGCACCGCTGCAGCCCAGCGCTGGCACACAAAGGGCTGCCTAAGGCCAATGCAAGCACCCTTGCATCATGGTGCAAGGTTGCCTGTGTTGCATGTAGGATTGTTTTTGTGCAGGAAGGGGCACCTTCCTGCATTAAAACAATCCTGAGAGGCATACGACTATTTTTCTGTGTGCTGCAGAATGCAGCACACATAGAAAGAGGAAGTAACGAGGAGAAATAAAAATATTTCTCCTCGTTAGGCTTCCCCTGAGAAAGTGTATCTTTTTGACACATTCTCAGGTCTACCACTTTTGGTAAATCTGAGAATGCGTCAAAACCATTGAAGTTGTGAGGGAACACCTACGCAACGCCCATGGAACAACTTCCCAGGGCAGAGTAATGCAACACAGTGATTTGTGCTGCATTGCGTTACTCCAGATTCATGAAGTCACTCAGGGGCCATGCAAAGTGGCCTGATGTGGCTTCATAAATCTCATTTTTGAGTTGCCTTGCACCATGTTGTGTGGTGCAGAAGCGACACAACTGGGCTTATAAATATGGCCCTTGGATTCTGGAAAGAATGTCGCAGTGGTCTAATACAGACAAATAGAAATATAGCTCCTCATACATGCCCTGGGCTTGGAGAATTCGGTGATAATGCCGACGGACCGAAGGTGCATTAAAGCATGCAACTTCAGAATCCAGTGGTTAAATAAGTGATCAGTAGGTATGCGAACCTTAGTATTGGAGGCTATTATGAATTGACCCATAGCACAAACTGTCTGGCATCATTTTATTATTTATTAAACAGTATGAAGATATTTGCAAGTTTGCTGTCAGTGTACCACTTCTTGCTTTGCATCCAACTTGCTAGTAAGCGCATCTTACGTGTGTTCTGGGTCATGTAGCGTCCTAGCCTTTGTGCCTTGAAAGTTTAGATTGTTTCATTCACCTCTTTGTTCTATTTTCACAAACTGTTTTTAGAGTTCAGTTTTGATTTGGCGAAAATCCTGTTTACATTTGTTGGCGGAAATCTTTTGGCTTATTCGATCACATCTTTCTTATGTTTCTAAACAATAGTTAAAAATTGCAGATGCCCGAGACACACTTACGATTTAGTGAAAAGTTCAAGGGTGAGGGTGGATGTTGTCCACGAGAATATACTTAAAAGGACCTTGCATGGTGAGTAGATACTCCAATGCACATTACCATTGACTATACCAGAGAGAGGAACAGAAATCTTTCAAATCCATTCAGCAAATCTTCCAGCCTCAAGTTTCACTTCATCAGTGAATGAACGTGTGTGTGCATTTGACAATAGCTCACATCTCGTTTTTTATGCTGCTGTAGCCGAACATATACCCGCACATTTTAGTACTCAATGTGAAATATTTAATTAGTTATACATAACATATGTTGTTGCTTAGTGACAGTTTCATACTCTTCCTAAATCATGTTTAAAACTGTTCAAACAAAAAAGATTATCCTTGAAAACTGTAAAGTAAACAAACTTAATTGAATTCACCGCGCACTGAGAAAGTCAAGGTTATACCTTCAAATACACTCAGGCCTGTATGGATATTCTGTGAATAGCTCTTGGTTTTCTCTAATCCTACATTATTCACGGTTCAGTCCTATCTAATTAGGTCTAATCACGTCTCTTTATTACCCGCACACATACACTATCAAGTAAATTGCATTCTGCAAGCCACCTCATCAGTTGCAAAAAATTGGAAAGTGTTTTCATGTGGATAACATGCTCATCTTGGCACAGCTGCTTTTTGACAAACTAGCTATGCTTGCAAATTTGTTTGTGCTTGGTATGAGCATAATGCTGGGGGGATATCGAATGAAACACATGCCCGTTGGTTTGTGATAACAGTATGCAATGTGTCTGCAAATGGCATGTGTTATAGAGTTTTAATAACTTGTCAATTGTGGGGCTGCTTAGTAGTTCCTAGTACTCCCTAGTGCATGTATTTGCAAAGGTATATTTGAGCACATTTCAAATGATGACCTTTGCAGTTTAGTGAAAGTAGGTGTTAATGGAATTTGTTAATAATTCAGTTGTTTCTAGTACATAGTTAGAATGTTGTATCAGTTTAGTGGGAAGTAGACGTTAAAATTAGTGGTGGAAAAGTTTCAATTTTCCATGCATGTGATGAAAAGCTGGAGTTTCTGGCTCACTGCTAGTAGGTAGATTTTCCGAATTTTCCTACAGCTACACAGTATAAAAATATAAACTGTCCTACATGTTCTCACTAGCACATACAGATGTTTCGTAGACGAGTGCGACCTATCATCCCTCCTTTCTTCTTTAATGGCATCACGAAACAAGACAAGAAAGGGTGGACTGGAGGCACCTACCTGTCCCCCCACCGTTTCCTGCTCCAATCATGTGGATGTTATCGGGCAAGCACTTCTGGTGGGCAGACTGCACTCTCCCACAGAGCAACAGTAGATATGAAGAGGGCAGCAAAGACTGTGTTGGGGTTGAACACTGTTTTGGTAGGTACATATGGGCATGTAGGGTGAGGCCTGCCTTGGTACAATGCTCTCCGTCAGGCATGACAGGCTGGGCTACATTGTATACAGGACTGGTAGGGACACATGTTGGGGTGGGTTGCATGAGTGTATGGTCCAGCCTTGATTCTCTGAGTGAATCCCTAAGCAGGGTACATGTGGCTGGCTGGTGAATGTAGCCAGTAAAGTCAATGCCCAATGTGAACCCTATTCAAAAAAAGTATACAGAAAGATGCATACTTTACTTAGCTACCCATATTTTTAAAACTTAGATTTCTGAATCACTAAGCTACAAAATTTAGCTCATCACCAGTGAAAATAAAAAATATAATTTGGCCAATTTGAAAATAATTGGCACAGCAAAAGCATGTGTGTATTCCTTATTTCTATATACCAGGTATACATTAATACAAAAAAGAATCATAAATAGCAATAAATGAAAGGAGTGGGTTGGGTGTGGTGCCTCATTTGACTTATTCATTATAGATATCTGTACTTGATCCAGTGGTGACTGGTGAGTCCATTCAGCCTTCCATCATTCTGAAACTGACGTAGGTTACATCGATTTCTGACAAAGGCAGCAAGAAAGCCATCAGTTTAATGATTCTACTCCAAATGTTCCCATTCTGTCGTTCGATGAAACAAGTATGGGCACCAGTTCACTAAAATCGTAGTGAAAGTGATACTACATGCGCTATAACGTAAGCATGCTGCATAACACTAAGGGGCATATTCTCAAGGTGATATCGCCGCGTTAGCGGCACTTTTCCGCCGCTAAAGCGGCAATATTTTTATCGCCGTATTCACAAGCTGTCGCTAACAGCCGTTAGCGACAGCTTCCTGGCGATAGCGGCCGCTAATAGCATTGCCAACAATGTTAGCGACAACTAACGCTAATCATATGCAATGTAGGCGTTCCCGTGTTAAAACACACGCTAACCCCACTTCGCGATATTCTCAACGATCGCCCGGACCGGCGATGCAATAAAAAAACACACGCTAAGGCCCGTTAGCTGCTGGAACTTAAGACCAGAAAAAAGGAGGTCTTAAAAATGGTGATAAATAGCTGTATACAAGGGAGACTAGCCCTGAGCCTCATCTGAAGACCCACTGATGCCATGGAGGTACTAATCATGCAGCTTGGAGCACCAAGAAGGCCACAACAACCACCGCCACTGTCACCTCCCCCAGGACCACCACCACTGAGGCTGCGCCAAATAAGACAGCGGGTCCATCGCTGATGCCTCAGCCTCACAGACCTAACGCCAGAGGATGTCATTGCCCACTACAGGCTCAAAAGGACATCCATCCTCCGCATCCTGACCCAGATAGCCCACAGCCTGACGGCACCAACACAGCGGATAACCAACATCCCTCCGCAAACAAAGCTGCTGGCTGTGCTGCACATGCTGGCCTCTGGTACCTTCCAATCAACAACTGCCAGAGTCGGAGGAGTCTCTGAGCTAGCCTTATCAAAGTTCCTCACAACTGTCTTGGATGGCATCACCAGCCTGATACCCCAGCACCTTCACTTACCCAACACTGCACAGGAACAGCTGGAGACCAAGCAAAGGTTCTAACCCATAGCTGGCTTCCAGCAGGTGTTGGGGGCAATTGACTGCACACATGTCCTACTTGTGCCTCCTGTCGACACTGCACACATATACCGCAACAGAAAGCACACACATTCCATCAATGTGCAGGCAATTGTGGACCACCGGGGCCTGTTCACCAATGTCGTAGCCAAGTTCCCAGGCAGTGTGCATGATTCCTACATCTTCCGCCAGTCCATCATCAACCAGCACATATGGAAATGCACTGCTCGTTGGTAAGTACTAACTGAACACACCACACACCACAACTCCACAATCATGGAACTCACAACTGTGAGAATGCACACGATCCAAACTCACATACAACATGCCAATCAAAATTCCCACCTACCACACACGACAACACAAGTAACTGTGGTAACTGGGGCCAGCCATGTAGACAAACCATCCACAAAGGCATAGCCCCTCTGCCACACAATTACAAATGTGGGGAGAGGTGGGAACAAAGTATGTGCGATGGAGGTACTCGACCTACGAAGAAAGAATGTACACAAGGCCAAGTGTGGCGTTGGTGTGCTGGACAGTCTTGAGTGTGCAGAGCACAGACATGTCCATGTGGGCATATAGTGCGTTTCCGTTGTCCAGCCTGATGGCAATGACAGCTTTGGTGACTGTCCTATCTGACGGGGAGTGGGAACCATGTGAAGGTAGCATGGAGGGTGCAGAGGCTGTTGAAGCAGCTGCAGGCCACTGCGTAGACCTGTTTGTACATGGAGAGGGAGGAGTCGAGTACGATGCCTAGGTACCTAGAGTTGTTGTGGGGGGGCTGCCGAAGGCGGTGGCCCACCAGGTGTTGCCATATGCTGATGGGGTGGTCACGAGGATGAGGATTAAGGTCTCCCCTTTGTAGAGCACCCCCCAGCTGTTGAAAATCCATGTTGCAACTTGCTGCAATCCTCCCTGGAACCCTAGTCTGGTGTGTGTGGGTGCCTTGTTGAGGGAGACTATGAGCTAGGTGTCCTTGTAGGTGGAGATGTCCAATGGTTCCCTTCATGTAGCTCCAGTTCTACTCCAGGCATCTGCAGATGCATCTGTCATCTTGGATGTTGTTGGTGACCGAGGTGGCATTCATTGCACGCTGTATGTTGGAGTTGCATATTGGGGCAAGTGTGTATGCGTAGTTGGAGATACATGTGTGGAAATTCCGGCCAGGGCTGTTGGCGTTGCCTGCAGCAGTGTGGGTGTTGCTGTTGATGGTGGAGTGTACCAGATCCTCGGTGACTCTGCTCCAGTAACTCTGTGTGGCGCCAGCTGTGGGTTTGGGTGTCATGTGGTATCACAACGAGGAAGTGTATGCTGTGCTGGTCACACCATGGGCGTTGAGGGGTGTTGATGAAGTGGACGGAGTTTCCACATGTGAAGATGGGGTCAAAGGTGTGCCCTGCCTTGTGGCTCAGTGTTGAGAAGAGTTGGCTCGGTTTGATTTTAGCAAGCATTTGCGAGAAGGAGGAGTAGGAAGTCCATGAAGTAGATGACGTGGCGTGTGATGATGTTGATGGTGATTGCGAAACGTTCGTGCCCTCTCTGGGCCCTGCAGGTGAGGGTGCCGCTGACTGTTGCTTTGTGGCAGGTCTGGATCCGAAACTGCAGGTTTAGGGTGGTGGGGAAGGTCTAGTGGCAGTGGCAGCAGCTGAACAGAACGTGAGCCGTGTCTGGTGTGGCCCATTGGCATCTAAACGTTCACCTGGCATTGACTGCGAGGAGTGTGGATGAGTGGTAGTGCTAGACGTTAGGAGAGCCAGGGACCCTGCTGGTGTAGGTGTCAGGCTTGCGGACATGTGCAGACAGGCCTGACATTTGTGCTCTGTTGGAGTGCCAGTGATGCAACCGCACAGCGCACACAAGTAAATAGGCTCGGGGAGGTGGGAGCAGCTGTGAGGCAATGTAATTCGCATTGATGCTGGTCATTTTGTCAGAAGCTACACATGGCAAACATCAATCCCAAAGTAACACCGATCACACACCCAAAAACTATTAACACTGCCCACACAGCATGCATAACTACTAATGGACACAACTCTCCATTACATGTTACAGGTGACCAAGGATATGCACTCACCCCATGGATGATGACACTCCTCCGAGCCACCAACACCCAGGCCCAGAGGCAGTATAATTTGGCCCTTGGACGCACACGGGGTATTGTGGAGCGCACATTTGGTGTGCTAAAGTCACGTTTCCGGTGCCTTGACATCACAGGTGGAAGACTGTTGTACAGCCCAGAAATAGTGTGCAAGATTATCATAGCATGTTGTGTATTACACAATATATGTGTACGCACCAATGCCCCATGGATCCAAGTGCCAGATGCACTGAACGATGCTCAGGATGATGAGGAAGATGAGGCAGGTGGAGCATACCCCACAGCATCTGCAGCAGGAACAGCCCGAAGGAACAGAATCATAAAAAATGTCTTCACCTGAGCACGTCACATCGTGACTGTCCTTAGCAATCATATATCAGTTCAAAATGACCACAAGCACAGTATATGTAAACTAAAAACACTACACACAAACCCTGTGTGCATGTTTCTCCTCCGCATGAGTACATCACTCTGACAAGTGTAAGTGTAACATTAAGTGGCAACAACATTACAATGTAAAACTGATGGTGGATATGTCACCTCTGAACAGAGATGCTGTTTAGGGGGACATTTGTTCTAAACTAGACATGTTAGGGTGTCAAATGTGATATGAAATGCTACTGTTCTGCGTGTCATATGTGGATAAAAATTACATATAGGGTGTCAATAGTGGTAAACTATGAATATCAGGGTGTCATTTGGGGACAAACATGAAATTTAGGGTGTCATTTGGGGTCAATTATGAAATTAAGGGTGTCATTTGGGGTCAATTATGAAATTTAGGGTGTAATTTGGGGTCAATTATGAAAGTTAGGGTGTCATTTGGGGTCAATTATGAAATTTAGGTGTCATTTGGGGTCACATATAGCTTGTCATGGTGTTCTTTGGGACGAGAAATGAAAATTCAGCTAAGACTGTTCATCTGTGTAAGAACTTGCACTTAGCGTGCAAAACTGCCTGCATTTCCGAAAATGCGATGTATTTTTCATACTAGCGATGGAAAATACATCGCTAACCACATTGAACTATACAAAATGTTACCCCAAAGCCTTTTTGTGCAGATTTTTATCGCTACGTCAAAAAACGTGCCGCAAACACACAGGAAGTGATGTCTGCATGCTTCCTGTTTACTGGAGGAGTGCTGTGCACTTTCACTTTCTCTTTTGAGCACATTGCTGGTGATTGTGGAAAGTGCTGGTGGTGTGTGCTGCAGGTTGTTGATTTGGAGAGTGTTGCTGTGTCTTGTGTCCTGTCGATAGTGTCCCTGTGAAGTGTGGTGTACTTTTTTTTACATGTTTTATTGTCTCTTGTCGTCAATCTTGTCGGGTGTTTGTCTTGGGGTAGTTAAGTTACTTTGTAGTAGTTGGGTCCGTTATTTTGGGTTTTGATTTGTGGCAGTGGGTTTAGGTGTGTGCAGGGCGATGGTGGGTGTGGGCAGGGAGGGCAGGATGTCCAAGGGGGCTTTGGGGGGCTTCTTCTGGTTAATTAATTTTTACCTGCCCCGGATGGTGGAGATGGGAGGCCGTATCCTCTCTGGATATGATGTCAAGGTGTGGAAGGTCAGGTGGTAGCATGTGCGGGCGCAGATGCTGCATGTCTTTGGGGTGGACCGGACTGTGTGCCAATGGAAACACTGCTGGCAGGATTGCCTGGCCTGTGAGGGTGACCTGCTGGACTATCTGGGAGTCATCGTTAGCCTACAGTCTGGTAAGTTCACACTCCAAATTTAAGTATGAGCGCTGTAATGTGAAGCCAGAATTTACGTGTGTGACACACTGGTGCCCAAGGGCAAAACAGTGGCAGAGAGAGGCGGGAGATGTCATGCATTCACGCCTAACGTTGGCACCTCAGAAACACTATGCTGCATCATATTGACAAGCATAGGGTGCAGGTTGGTGCTTCCACTGCGCTGGCGCAACACTTAGCACTGTAGTACCAAGGCTGGCACCATTGTGCAATACTGCGTGCAGGACAAAGATTGTTTTTGCACATGAAGTGTGACTGTACATGAACAATCCTAGGCATTGTTTCTGGGACCTGTGTGCTGCACAAAAGGAAGTGTACAAATGCTGTGCAAATGAATATTGGTACGCTTGCTTCGCTGCCGTTGTACATAGGCTCCTTGTGACAATGTTGGAAACATGTACAATGTCTCAAAGGTAATAGGACATCTCCAGAGTGTCAAACACCACCAACACCTGTGAAACAGCCTTATGCGATTGGCAGCGATGCTATCGTACACAGGGCATGTATAACATCATCATGTTACATGTCTAAATGGGGCCTTGTGAATGTGTCACACAACTAGAATGCGCAAGTCTGCTAGCATTGTCGTCTAGTTTGGCCCGACTCAGCATGCACAGGTCTTGTGTGAATGGCAGGCAAAGTAGACCCAATCATTTAGCAAACATGTTCAGCAACAGTACAGTTACGGAGCATTGTCTGTAATGATAATGACATGTATGATGAATATGACACGTTTAATTTCACTTCTAATACTAACACATGTTGGGTTTTATGTCTCACAGCTGGACGACCACTCATCACGCAGGGGGACATCGACAAGTTCAGGGACCCACACGCCACTGGTGAGTACGGACATCATTTATCGGCATAGTGCGCTGTCATGAATGGCTGGCTAAAACAAGTGCTGGCATAGTATGCAGTATGGGTGTGTATCCCTTGTACCTTGCCTACAGTGTGATGATGTTTTTTGAAGTCATAAGTGTGTATGAATCAGTAGGTCAAGGTGGAGCTGTGCATTTGTCTTCCAGCTGTAACTTTGCACATCCCCAGTCAGTGATACACATGTGAATTTGGTCTATGGTTTCTGTCACTACAGCAAATGCATGTGAATGACAGAGCGCACTCATAGGATAGGAGACATGTAAGTGGTGTGGCTGATGAGTATCAGCAGACATGAAATGCATGTTCATCCTTGACTGGGATGACTGTGCAAGTGTGCCCGATCATGCACAAGGAGGCAGTGGTTTTCAGGCCGTGCGTGCTCAGACACAGGTCGGCAAAGTTATTTCACAGGCATGCTGCATACTAGTTTCACAGAAGTAGCAGTGCGTAGTTCTGAGCCTAGCATATCAATGGCACGTTCCACAAACACCTCAGCAAAGATGTCCCAAAGAATCACATCGGCACGTTTGGCCCCTGCAATGGTGTTGTCATGCTTCCTCCTTGGGGTAATTCCCTGGTTGACTCTGGCTCTGGTGAATGAGCCCCTCTGTACAAATTGGTGACATTAATCCGCATGCAATTTCCACGCATGTTTTAGTCCTGCATGAATTGCCGTGCCATATATTTGACAAAGCAGGCCTCTACAACACTATCTGTGAGAATGCATTGCCCATTATGACACAACAACCATTATTAATTCAGGTTGACGTTACAATGGGGAATGCCTTGCAACAGTTTGCTTTGTGAAGGGCTGCGTAGTGAAATTTCCTATTGAGTGACAATAGTGGATCCAGGACATGCATGATTGTCAATTCATATGAAACGATGTATCCCCCTCTGGGCAGCAATGCGTCACCTAGTGTGAAGTAGTGGTGGAGAGAGGCCCAGCGCCTTATGTACAAGTGAGTGTTCAGCCACCTGACGTGTTTCCATGTGTGCAGCATGATGCAGCACAGATAAAAGTGTGAGTAGGGCTGTATCAGTATTGCTCCTGTGCCGGTAGGGTAACCTTACTACACATTAACAAGCCCCCCCTGCCCACAGACACCCTTGCACTCTTGTACAAGAGTGCCTGTGTTTGCGCAAACTTGATGCACTGCACACAATCGCTGGGGGACACGCAGGGCTGCACATGAGCATCGTACATATGATGCTGCACTGTGTTGCAGGAGAGGATGAGGGTGGCGCTACACATGGAGGGATAATGCTTCCCTCCTCTGATTCCTTGTACATGTCACCCTCAGTCAGGGTATGTCACAGCACCATCATTTGACACTGACAGTCTCATTTGGTTGTGACTGTACATGTCCCATGCCATGCACTGGCATGTCAGTCTCCCCAGCATGTAGTCACTGATCCTGGATTCAACATTTTTTTGTGCAAGTCACCCTCTGAATACACATAGTTAAGCCACGGCGTGGGCTCCCATTTTTAAGTGATCTTGTATGCCAGAATTGAATGGAGAACATTAACATAGTCCAAAGGACTCACAATTTCCCATTGTTCATATTTTACAGACAACATGACGCCAGAGGAGTCCCACGCCTTCCAGGTGCAGAAGGACCGGTACCTCCACATACGGAAGGTCAAAAAAGGGTACCGCAACATGGAATGGAGGTACCATGAAGACTGGGAAGCAGGCGCTTGGAAGTCGGTGCCCAAGCTAGCCACACGTGGGAGAAGCAGTGGCACACAGGTCATCCCAGGACCCTCTGGCATCAGTGGTGGGTACCAGCGTGGACAGGCAGTGTCCCATCCCCCTACTACCTCACACACACAGGGGACAATGCCACCTGCACCTGCCGATCAGGCTGTGAATTTCACTTTGCGGGACAGAAGGACTCTTATGGACAACAATGTCATGCTGGCCGAGCTTAGGAGGGAGATGTCTGAGCAGACGAGGCTCATGGAGGACATCAGGAGAGCCCTGGGACTACCATGAGGCCTGCCATGTAGAGCCCCATCCCCCTCTTCTCCCTTTCCACAATGCTTAATCCCGTATTTTAGGTAGTGTTAGGTAAGTATTTTAAGTGTTAGGTAGTGTAGTTTTAGTGTAGGCATAGGTAGTGTTAGATTTTATGGTAGTTTTAGATTTTAAATATTATATAGTATTTGGGAATAAGTTTCCTTTTCCTTTGGGTGGGGGGTAGATGTCTTTGTTGTTTAAAAAAAGATCTAAAAAAATATACAAAAAAATATATCTTTGTGTAGGTAAAGTGTGTAGTTAGTTTGTGTATAGCTTAGATGTCTTTGTCCTGTCACATGATGTGCCTTAAGGGTGGGAGGGGGGTTGATGTCTCAGATATGTCATTGCGTGTGTAGGATTAGTCAGGGTAGATAGTTTAGGTAATTGACCAGTTTTTCATAGTTAGTTTAGATTAGAGTAGTATTAGTGATTAGTGTAAGTTTAGGGTAGGTTATTTTTGTACTTTTATAATAAATGGTTAATACTTAAGATTTCTGGTTGCACTTATGTCAGGTGTGATTTGGTGGAGTGAGGCTTTTTACCTTGTATGCAACTCATGCTATCACTGGACAATCCGTAGAACGTGTAACTGTGCTCATGACATGTTACTTAGCAGGATGGATTGTGTCAGGAGACTTTAGATGTGAGCACACTAAACTTTCATGGATGACACAGTGGCAGGTAGGATTTGCGGCTTAGGCTAGGGACACTATGGGGCCGATTCACAGAACTAATCTGAGACAAAATCCTAAACTTACTGCTTTTGGTATTCACAGAAGGCATTTAGTAGTAGTAAAGCTAGGATTTTGTCTTAAGTTAGGATTTTATCTTAAGTTAGAATTTTGTTTTAAATTAGGATTCTGTCTTAAGTTAGGATTTTGTCTTAAGTTAAACTTAAGTTAAACTTAAATTAAACTTAAGCTTGTCTTAAGTTTTGGTCTTAAGACAAAATCCTACCTTAAGACAAAATCCTAACTTAAGACAAAATTCTAACTTAAGATAAAATCCTAACTTAAGACAAAATCCTAACTTTACTACTACTAACTGCCTTCTGTGAATACCAAAAGTAGTAAGTTTAGGATTTTGTCTCAGATTAGTTCTGTGAATCGGCCCCTATTTTGTGAAGTTCAACATCTTAAGTGTGACTCAGGGGGTTGGACAGCCCATTGTTGCACATTTACAACACAACGTAGGGACATGGCCTTGAGTGGATTTTTCATTTGCAAATGTTATCCATCATGGAGGTGGATGTATGCGCCAGGTACCACAGATTCCGTCTAGCCCCTGTATGTCACATGCTCCTGGCGCAGAGGCCATCTACAATGCACAGACCTTGCCACACTTGCTGCGTAGTGCAGGTGTGTCAGCTTCATTCAAATGATATGTTCATGGAGGGTCAACTTCCGGGACATGCAGGAAGTAGTCTTTTTGTGGGTCCATTGTGGAATGCATATGGTAGAACATTGGGACTGAGTCACAGAAGTCATCTGAGAGTAAGTTATGACTTTACGATTTCCGGTATTCACAAATGGCATTTAGGAGTAGTACAGTTAGATATACTGACTTCACTTCTCCTAAATGCCTTTCATGAATCACTAATGTTGGTAAGTAATGATTTTGTCACAGATACCGTTTTTGTGCGTGCACACTGTTCTGATGTACACAAGAGGTGAAATGTTGCATTGCTCCCTGTAGTGCCAGTGTCATGGCCACTTCTCCCAGCTGTTACCTTTTGGCATTGGCTCATAGTGATGCCACCCTTGAAATGGTGGCACTGCTTCTGACTATATGCTCGGGGCAGTGCACCACACATCCCTTGTCACATTGCCCTAGCCGCTCACAGTGGTCACAGCATGTGAGGGTTCCAAAGTCAGTAAGCATTGTTCATCCACAGGAAGGGGCTGACTGACGCCTTACACTTTGGGTTGAGTCCCTATTGCCAACCCTACTTCACTGGGGCAGACATTGTGGTTCCAAATGTGGCTGTTAGACATGTGCCCTGTTAGACCTGGCACCATTGGCGTGGGTCTCCCTTCCATTTTTTGCTGTGCCTCCTGTGTTTTACTATGTTTTTGCTAGTCTAGATCTTTGGGCACTTTGCCACTGCTATTCAGTGCCAAAGTGCAAGTGCTCCCTATTGTAAATTGTTGTATGGATTAGTGATTCCATGATTGGATTATTTGATTTACTTGTCAGAACCTAGTACAGTGCACCGTGTGTGCCCAGGGCCTGTAAATCAAATGCTGTTGGTGGGCTTGCAGCACTGGTTGTGCCACCCACAGAAGCAGCTTGTAAACTATGGCTCAGGCCTGCCATTGCAGAGCCTGTGTGCAGTCTGGGACTGCCATGTCGACTTGGCAAGTGCACCCACTTGCCAGTCCCCAAACCTTCCCTTTTCAACATGTTAGTCACCCCTAAGGTAGGCCCTAGAGCAGGGTGCATTGTATGTGAAAGGTAGGACACGCCCTGGTGTGTGTGGCATGTCCTGATAGTGAAAACAGCCAATTTCGTTTTTCACTATTGCAAGGCTACCTGCTCCCATAGGCGAGAATGGGCAGTTTGATTATAACATCTTATAATCCTAACTGACCCAGGAAGCAAGGTAGAAATTCGAGTTTGGTATGCCTGAACTCAGAATGTTAAAATACATCTTTTAGTGTGGGTGATTTTTACATTCTGTGTTTGAAAATATTACTTTTAGAAAGTAGGTATTTTCTTGCCTAACCTTCCAGTGTGCCTCTGCTAAGGTTGTGTATTCACTGTCTGGTTTGTGAGTGACAGGGGGCAGGGGGCCACGCAGTAGTATGTTTGGAGTGTGGAGTGCCCACGGGAGCTGCCTCACAGTGAGTCTCTATTGTTGAGAAGGGCAAATAGCCTGCTAGACTGCAAAAACTGCCAAACCTGCCGCCCTTGAAGCTGCCCTCAAGTTCAAAAAAGGATTACTGTCGCTTTTCAGTCGCTTTTCAGTAAAGATTTGTGAAGGCTATTAAAGGACTGAACAGTTAAAGTCAACTGCGAGCCAGAGTGCACTGAATTCTTCACCTCCATTACTTCAAGCAGTCCCATTCCTTAAAGCAGCCTAGTAAGCAGCAAGAGAATTTTATTTTGTAATGCCATCTAGGTGTTTGCGCTCAAACGTAAAAGCTAAAACAGTAGCAGGCCTAGAAAGTTGTTATCCGAGCCAGAGGAGTCCGCTTAAGCTCCAGAAAACCATTCGGCGCAGGAGAAATAGGGATCACCTTTCGCATTTGAAAACGTACCCATCGGTGATGTCAATGTTTACAAAAGGTGTAAGGAGCTCTAAGCGTGGGAAGGGGCTAAAGGAGGAAAAAAAGGAGGCTCAGGAAGATGAGGTGATGGACACTCATGTAACAGCAGAGAATGAGGAGGACAGTCAGTTCACTAATTTAGAAGTTAAGGTACCTCTTTACCCTGCTGTAATTATTCAACAGAACAATAATAGTGGAAAACCAGTACAGCCACCAGGTGAAACTGCTGTTTTACAATTAGGAGGGTGGGTAGCAATCTGGAAATGGAAACGGATCTGTCGGTGGGCAAAGTAGAAGGCCCCCCGGATAATAATGTGATAAGAAAAGGACTCACCCCATTATCTCCATTGGCAGGACTGGTATCCCCCTTTGACAATTCTCAAGTCTATTCAAGAAGTATGAATAAATTTGAGCCTGGTTTCTTGCCGACCAAATTGAGTGAACTGTCATTAAAAGTGCCACAGCGGATAGAACGTAGCTTTAGCTCTGGGCAGGTGAAAATGGAGGATTATACTCTACCGGATATTGCTAAGCAAATGGAAAAGAATGAAGAACTAACGGCACAGCTGAAAAAGACAGGTGCCTTGGAGATGGATCCAGAACTGTCTCCGGTTTTAATAGCTGGTCAACCACATATGCCTGCTCTGTATAGTAGTACACCTACTAGTTCTTCCCATGCTGCTGATTTATTAGAACTTTCGGTTGAAAGGATATCAGGAGTATCAATGGATAAGGGGTAGAGAACATTATGAATTCAATTGAGAACGCACGGATGGGGGGAACTCTGGAGATTTTTTACGCATTAGAGAGAATCCTCTCCGCAATTTTATCTTTGTTAGAAAAAAGCACTATAAATACTGACCATATATTGGAAGTTCTCTCGCCCATACTGATAGGGGTCCAAGAACTTAATCAGATTAAGCAAGCTATAAAGAATTTAGAAAAGGTCCCTGAAGTACCCAGTCATTTATGTCAAATTTGTAACAAGATGTCAAAAAGTGGTACTAAATTTGTGGACGGGGAAATGAAAGAAACGAATGTGGGATCTAAAAGTGTCTCGCTTAGAGGTAGTCCAATTATAAGTTTACCCCCAGTTAAACTCCATGAGAGTGTACAGCTTACCAGCCAAGGGGAAAAATTAAATTCAAAAGTATCCCCAGTACCTCCCCCATTACGAGTTTACCCTATTTTTAAAAAAGTAATTCAAATAACCCAAGCCTACAGTTAACTGAAGAATTAGCAAATACCTCAGATAGTGCACACTTAGGGGAGGTCCCAGTATTGAGTGAAGGCAACCTCAGAACTGGTCGAAGGGGGAAGAAGAAGATGAGGAATCGACGTTTCCCTAAACGAAAACAGAAACAATTGCGGTTTCTTCCAGTATGTGAGGAAGCAAGTAGTATAAAATCTTCGCCTAGTAGAAAGGATACAGGGATCTTGCGGCAATTCACATTGAATACGGGTCGAAAGACTGGGCAAGAAAATGATAAACAGTTGATCTGTTCGAACCTGGTGCTGATCGCCCCATCGTGTCAAGAGGGCCAGGAAGAAAGTGCGATAAACTATGAGATAAGCCGAGACCCCATATTAGGAAGTGTAACGGAAAAATTAGGTGAACCGGTAATAGATCAATACGTAGCCTCAGGAGGTGCCGCACTCGATACCTGTGGGCAGGATACTTTCCCAGTGAGGTTTGATTCCAGCCAGGGGACAGTTGGGGAGGGGAACCTGTTTTCAGTTCTGAACAGTAAAGGGGGCAAGTTAGAGAGAGACTCAGTTTTAGGGCAGCCTGGTATTAGATCAATAAAGAATACTGGACCAGGAGTCGGGCAAGTGAGCAGGACCTTAATTTTTGTCTCTCTGTTTGAAACTGAACCAATGTTATTGAATAGAAGTGCCCTCCTACAGATATTAATAGAAATAAAGGATTTGGGATTAATAACTAGTAAAGATATTGAGTTGGTCTACTTAGACTGGAGGAGCGCTCCCCCAAGCACTAGAGCTACATTTTCATCAGGGGTAGTGTCAGCACTGGTTATAGCTAATGCGGACTGCTTTAGGAAAAGAGGTATAGATGTGATCCCTAGTGTACCCCCTTGCCGAGTTCCATCAGAAAGCTTAGGAACGATTCATCAGATGCAAGGGAATGGATTCCCTAATAATAGGGGCGTAAATATCCCCATAAACCTTAAAGATATAGAAATAACAGTAGGAAGAAACCTAGGAGATAGAGAAATTAACATTTTAGCACCTGCAGTCCGATGGCCCCCTAGTGCTAATGGGGAGGATGAGGTAGCAAAGTGGAGTTGGGTTGCAGGTACACTGAATGGGTCAAAAACAACTACCACAAAGCCCATAGTGCGGGGGTAGCCAATTGGGAAACATCATATCCTGGAATGTGGCGGGGGTAGGAAAATCGAGTTATAAGCTTAAATCATTATTAGAATTAGACCCCAAAATAATTTGCCTCCAGGAAACGTGGATGGGGGAAGAGTTTCAGTTTGAGAATTTTTATGTGTACTGTAGTACAGCAAACAAATCTGTAAAAGGGCATGCAAGTGGAGGTTTAGCTATTTTACTTAGCTGTGACATAGTATGGGATCCTGTGATCTATATGCATCCATCAAAATGCTGTATTGGAGCAAAGACGAGGATAGGTGAAGATAACTTGGGGCAAGCGATTTTTCTTTTACTGGTAAATGTGTATATTCCCCCTGGGAGAGCGTCAAACGTACTGGTCGACTCTATCTGTACTTTTGTGCAAAGGTTAAGTAACAACGAAGAATGCTCACGTATAATGATGGTAGGTGACTTTAACGCCAAATTATCCAATAGTGCAGTCATGTCTTTTTCTAATCCAGAACTGAAGGAAGTATGGGCTATCCCAGATTCTGTACTGCCGGTCCATTTAAAGTCGGATAAACGAGGCCTGTTACTTTTGCAAAATTTAGAAGCTTAGACCTTGTAACGTTAAACGGTAGATTCCCGGAGGACTCCCCCCGCAGCTTACACATTTTGTGGGGCACATGGTCACTCTTTAATTGATTATATGGCAGTTTCTCTTCAATTATTTAATGCATGTACACAATTCAAGGTATCTACCACAAATATGAGTGACCATAATATTTTAGTTGTAAAAATGGACATAGAAATCGAGAAGCCTGAACTTTGGAATCAGAGGGATGAAAATGTCTCTTATAATCGTAATAATGGGCGTACTTGCTGGTCAAATAATTTGCTTCCAAATTTTAAGAGGGTCCTTGAGAATACCGCCTCTATTCCCAGTCAAGAAACACCAGTTCAGAGGTTCGAGAGAGTCTTGGCTGCAATTAGAACTTTCGGAAGAAAGAAGCAAGTTTTTAGTTCTACTCCATTAGTAATAATACCATGGGAAATTAAAAAACTGAATCGGGAAATTAATGGTTTAATTAGAGACCAATTTAGGGTGCCCACGACACAAAGGCAGAGAGAAATAAGTAGGCTAAAACAGGTACGGAAAAGGAAAATATCATCGGATCGAAGGAGAGCTGAAGACGAAAAATAGGTTAGACTTCGAGAGGTGGCTCTTTCCGGGGATACTAGGAAATATTGGGCACTGATTGCAAAATTCTGTGATGGGAGAGAGAAGTCAAAACCCATTTTAATCCCAGAAGAAGAATGGTCCATATACATTTCCCAGCTTTATGCTTTAAATCTCATAGTTGGACAGATCCAAGAGGTTAGTACCACTCCAACTACGGGGGGCGATTATGGTGCACCATCATGCATGGAGATTGAGGGTTACATTAAAGGGGCAAGACATTCCAGCGCAATGGGCCCAGATGATGTACCAGTAGCCATAATAAAACAGGATTGTGAAGAATGGGCAAAATTTTTGCATCCGTTGTTTGTCCATTGTTATACCTATGGGGATATTCCACAATCCTGGAAGGGAAGTATACTTGTTCCGTTATATAAAAAGGGTCCAAAAATTCCCGGGACAGTTTTAGACAGATTTCGCTCCTGTATGCAACCGGGAAACTGTTTGCAAAGAGTATTCTCACTCATCTTCAAGAGTGGGCATTTGGAAATAACTATATTCCTTTGGAACAAACAGGATTCCGTAAGAATAGTGGCACACTGGATAATATCTCTATTTTGCAAACTTTAACTGAAAAATATCCAGTATGTCGGGGTGTGCCGTTATACTCGGCTTTTATAGATTTCTCCACAGCATTCGATAGGGTAGATCGGGGGAAGCTGTGGAGGAAATTGGTTACTATGGGGATACCAGGGAATCTTTTAAGATTAATAATTGCTCTTCACTCTTCTACCTGGACTAAGGTATTATTGGGGGGAACACAAGGTCTCTCGAAGAAAATAGTAACCAACAATGGGTTGAAGCAGGGTGCCTTTTGGCCCCTTTACTCTTCTCTATCTACATTAATGATCTGCCAAGAAGAGTGGGCCTTAGTAAAGGGGATCCCCTAAATTAGGAAACTTAGAGTTGAGCTGTCTACTATATGCAGATGACACAATAATAATGGATTTAACTCCAATTGGACTGCAAAGACGACTTGCTGAGTTAATTAGGTACACAGAAGAGTATTATCTAAAAATAAATATTTTAAAAAGCAAAGTTATGATTTTTAGTTATCAAGGTTGTAAGGTCAGAAAAAATTTGAACTGGTCCCTGGGAAAAGAAAAATTGGAAGTAGTAAAATTTTATCCATACTTAGGAAAAATATTTACAAATAGGTGCTCAGCTACTAGACATATGGACCATTGCAAGGGTAAAGCGATTTCACAAGCCTTTGCAATTAATCGTCTGCACACACACTGTGGGAAAAGACATTTTTCACACATTATTTCGGTCTATAAAATAAAGATCTCACCAACCCTGAGCTACGCTAGTGAAACAATTGATGCACAAGAGTGGGCCAAATTCGAGACAGTGGAAGGTAAAATCTGGCGCCAAATATGTAATTTGAATCGCGCAGCACCGATTGCAGCGCTTAGGCTCGAATTTGGTCTTCTTTCTACATATGTGCTATCAATGGCCGCGTGCTTAAGATGGTGTAATGCACTGATAGATAGCTCTGAGAATTTGCTAAGGGTGGCGCTGTACAGAGAAATATTTGTAAATATGAAGGAAAAAAGTGCTATTTTTAGGAATAATTTAAAAGCATTATCAATGTTTGGTTTAGATATGGATGGGGTGGTGGTTCTTTGTAAAAGGGCCTTGAAAAGTATAATTAAGAGAACAATCTACGGGGTTTCTCGTGAAAGAGATATTAAAATGTGTTCAGAGAACAGAAACATGGATTGTATTGTGGGGAGCAGTATTGTCAAAAATCCCCAACCTTATGTCTTATGGAATCTTAAACACGGAGTGCGCAGGGTGATTTTGCTACTGAGATTGAATTTACTCCCCTAAGAATTGTAACAGGATCTTGGGAGGGTATTCCTAGACATGAAAGGTATTGTCATTTATGTAATTCCTGTATACTAGATTTGAATCATGTTTTATTTGTTTGTCCCGCATTACAATCAATACATCGTAGACATTTAAGGAATTGTTTTTTAAAGTATAATATCACTACAGCAGAACAAGCCCGAAATTGTCTGCTGTCCCCCAAATCCGAACTGATGTGTTTTAATTTTTTTTTCTTTTTTAAACAATTTTTAAACATATATTAAGGTCGGAAAGATCTTCTTAATACATATGTTTAGAGCACTTGCACTTTATCTCGATCTCTCGGTCTTTTTGACCGATTAGTTATGTATACAACTGAGTATGTGCACTTTTACAAACTTTTTCTGCTGCTAGTTACTCGTTAGTAAAGATCTTCTTAATACGTATGTACAGAGCACTTGCACTTTTTCTCGACCTTCCGGTCTTTATGACTGATTTATTATGTTTGCAATTAAGCATGCACACTTTTTCAAACGTTCTCCGCTGCTAGTTACTCATTTTTAGGATCCCAAGCACTTTACTAAATTTGCTCTGCTGCTAAATTATCATGTATTAGATGATTTTTGCCCAATTTATTAGGTTGGAATTAAGCATGGGCACTATTATAAACTTTTTTTTTTCTCCTGTAGTTACTTATCCTTTAGGATCTGAAGCACTTTACTAAACCCCTGTTTTGCTGCTAAACCATTGTCTACTTTATATTAAAAAAAAAAAAAAGGAGAGTTTATGGTATTGAACTACTTTGCACTGTTATTATGCTGCTGGTTATACAGTACAGATTAGTGAATAGATAAATTATTTTATTATTTCGTCTATGATCTAGTACTGTATAGTGAATTTTAAATTTTTGTATTTTATAATAAGTTTTATCACTGAATGTTTTATGATAGTATTAGATTAGAAATGTGTATAAATCTGTAAGAATACATGTATGACAATTCGATTATTTAAGGTTCACCCTTTCTTGCATTGAAAACTCCAAGACCGACTGCTTCTGCTATGTTCATTCGTGCTTTTAGATGAAAAGGACAACTTGAATTTACATTGGAAATTTTTGTGGAATGAAATGTGTTTTTAAGATGTACCTTTATGTGGAATTCTGCATGAATTCTAAATCATAATAAATAAATTAATTGAATTGATAGTGAAAACAGCCAATTTCGTTTTTCACTATTGCAAGGCTACCTGCTCCCATAGGCGAGAATGGGCAGTTTGATTGTAACTTCTTATAACTCTAACTGATCCAGGAAGCAAGGTAGAAATTCGAGTTTGGTATGCCTGAACTCAGAATGTTAAAATACATCTTTTAGTGTGGGTGATTTTTACATTCTGTATTTGAAAATATTACTTTTAGAAAGTAGGTATTTTCTTGCCTAACCTTCCAGTGTGCCTCTGCTAAGGTTGTATATTCACTGTCTGGTTTGTGAGTGACAGGGGACTGGAGAGGGTCTTGGCTCCAGCAGTCTGATGGGTCAGGGCTGGGCTGAATAGGACCCACATAGAATAGAGAGTAGGGGGGAGGAGACTTCCTTTCACTGGCCTGAGCCCTCATAGAATAGAGAGTAGGGGCGGGGATTTCCTTTCACTCCCCTGAGACCTCATAGAACAGAGAGTAGGGGAGGAGATTTCCTTTCAGCTACCTGGGCCAGGTCTGCTCTCAAACAATGCTGTCTCCACCTCCTGCCAGGAAGCTGCACAAAACTGGTTTTGGTCAGGCACAGACACTCTCTGCCTTCAGAGAACAAAGACTTTTTGAGTATAAATATTGGGGCCCAGACCTCAAGACTTAGATCACTTCTGGGAATCAAGATGAACCTTTGCTGAGGAGAAGAACCAGGAAACTGAAGGAGGAGACTGCCCCTGTGCTGAGTGCTGTTGGGGTTGGCCTGCAGTGGTTACTTTATTGCCAAAGAAAGGAGAAAGGAACTTTGTGTGTACTTTCATCATCTTGAAGAAGATCTCCAAGGGCTTGAAGATTGAGCTTGCCTCCTGCCTGAAGTCTCAGGGATACAAGACTTCACCAACTAGCTCCCCTGAATTCCCTTGCTGGGAATTCTACCTACAAAGAGGAGCCTGCTGTTGTGTTGGGCCCTTTTGAAGACTGCGTGTTGCTGGGAGCTGGAAGCGCGACGCAACAAGGAGAAGCGTGTCGCCGCCTCAGCAGTTGCCGTCGCATTGCCGAAGAAGTGTGCCGCCGCCGCAGCTTTTCGCCGTCGCATCACCGACGAAGCGTGTCGCATCACCGGAGAAGCATGTCGCTGCCACAGAGGTCACCGTCGCATCACCGGAGAAGCGTGTCGCAGGGCCTGTCACGGCTCAGAAGTTCACCAAGTCGCCGCATGGCCGTCGGGCGTGCACGCATCGCATCTACATTGTCGCACCGTAACCAAGACGCCATTTTGTCGCATCGCACCGGATCGTCATCGCATCGAGGGGCCATCTTGTCGCATCGCACCGGATCACAGTAAGAAACCGATGCATCAACTCCCCACACAGTAAGGAAGCGAGCCTCAACTCCCCTGCGCAGCAGTAAGGAACCGACGCATCCACTCCCCTGAGTGTAATGAACGGCGCATCAACTTCCCTGCGACCCTTTTGTTAGTATTGCGTGATGCATCCAGGGTACTTTGAGAGTAAAGTGTCGCATTTACCATCTACATTGAACTAAGCTATTTCTACCATTTTAAAGACTCATTTTTGATTACAGTATTGTGGATTTTTGTCGTTTGACCTTGTGTTAAGTCTAGTAAAGATTACTTATTTTTCTACACTGTTGTAGTGTCCATTTGTAGTGTTTTCACTGTATTACTGTATATGTTCACAAATGCTTTACACACTGCCTCTGAGATAAGTCTGCCTGCTCGTGCCAAGCTACCAAGGGGGTGAGCAGGGGTTATTTTAGGAGTGTAGCCCCTTACCCTGACTAGACGCAAGGGTCCCTATTTGGACAAGGGTGCAAACCATTGCCAACTAGAGACACCCAAATCTAACATATCCTTACGAATCTCATCAATGTGAATATGGTGTGCACCATCTTGGGTTGTGACATGCAATGTGCACCATCTAGAGACCCCCAAATCTAACATTGGTGGTCAGCGGTGAGGATTTGGACTTGCATTTGTGATTCATATACAGTGATTGGTGTACACTACTAGTGAGTGCAGATCAAACGCAACCACATACTTATTGGTAGAATTTTTTTCCTTGGGATTTCTATTTTTGCTAAGAACTGCCAGATGTTGTTACCATGAGTAGACCAGCATCCATTGCACCTGAAGAGTTTGAATTTGAAGAAGAAATGTTGGATGCATACACTGTGCCCCAGCTCAAATCCGCTTGCAAGAAATTTAAAGTCTCCCTGAAAGGCCTCACGAGAAAAGAGGCATACCAAAAGGCGCTGAGGGCCTGGTTGGAAGCAAGGAGTGCCAGTGAGCACCCTGAGGATCAGGTGGAGGATTTAGAGGAGCAGCAAGGGGGGCCCTTGGGTCCAGTGGGAAGGAAAGTACCTTCCAGGGCAGGCAGCAGTGTTTCTTCCAAAGGCCTGTCCCCAGGAGAGCTGGAGGACAGGGAGAGAAGTAGGGTGCATGAGATGGAGCTAGCCAAGCTCAAAATGGGTGGGCAGTTAGAATTAGAGAATAAGAAATTGGCCCTAGAGGAAAAGAGGATGCAATTGGAGCATGAGAGAAGTTTGAGGGAGTTGGAATTGAAAGCAAGAAGCTTAGAGATTACTCCCTCTGGTGGCAGCACACTGTCCATGCCTAGTGAGGCACGAGTATATATACCCAAGGAGGTGGTCAAAGAATTTTACAGAAATGATGATATTGGTCAGTGGTTCAAGGCCTATGAGGTAGCTATGACCTCCCACCGGGTCCCTGAGAAAGATTGGGGAGCGGGGTTGTGGGGGCAGTTTCTCAGTGAGGGGCGGGATACCTTGTTAGACTTGCCCTCTGAAGTCCACAATTCTTATGAGCACATGAAAGAAGCCTTGATGAGTAGGTATGGGTTGACTCCTGAAATGTATAGACAGAGGTTTAGAAACTGCAAGAAACTGGAGTCAAGCACTTGGGTAGAATATGTGTCCTTTTTTGGCAGAGCATTGGATGGTTGGGTGAAGGGTAGCAAAGTGAATAATGATTTTCAGGTGCTCTATGATTTGATTGCGTGGGAGCACTTGTCCAGTAATTGTTTTCCAGAGCTGCGCCAGCACCTGATTGATAGTAAGCTGACTATCCCTAGGAAGCTTGCTAAGGAGGCGGACCGCTGGGTGAGCACCCGGGTCCACAAGCGTCATGTGGGAGACTCTGCCAAAGGTGGGCAGGGTCCCCAGCAGAGGAGTGGGGGGGACAAGGGTAAACAGAGGGAGTTCCAGAAATGGCCCCAAAGTAATCCCCAAGGGAACCAAGGGAAGGGTTCCCAGCCTCCCCCTGAAAAGAAGTAAGGGGCCCTGACAGATAAGCCTGTTCACAGGGGGCCAAGACCTGTTTCAAGTGTGGTCAAGTGGGCCACTGCTCCTATGATTCAAGATGTCCCATGTTTGGGAAAACAGCACCCACTGGTGCACCACACTGGCAGATTGCTAGTGTAGCCCTGGGGGAGGAGTTGGGTGCCCAAGGTGGGTGGGGTCCCGCAGAGATGTCCCTAGTCTCTTTAGGAGACTGTGAGGTGGTCCCCAGGACCCAGCTGCCTGATAACACTAAGAAGTACAGGCAGTGGGTGACCATCAATGGCCAAAGGGTGGAGGCTCTGAGAGACACCGGAGCCAGTGTGACAGCTGTCAGTTGTCGGCTGGTGTCTAAAGAGCAGGTAATCCCCAATGCATTTTACCCAGTTGTTGCCGCTGACAACACAGAGAGCCACTGCAAGGTGGGTCAGCTTCCCTTTGAGTGGGGGGGGGTCTCAGGTACTCTTCAAGTAGCTGTGAGGCCAGCCATTCCTGTTGACTGTCTGTTGGGCAATGATTTGGAGAGCTCCCCTTGGGCTAAGGTGGAGCGTAATGCACATTTGGAGATGTTGGGCTTGCCAGATTGGGCGTGTGTCACCACTCGGTCTATGGCAGCCAGTAAGGGTGTTCAAGAGGACCTGGAGCCTGAAAGAGTGGCCCAGGTGCCTGCCTTAAAGAGAAGAGGCAGGGGGCGCGGGAAACCGGCCCCCATAGTTCCCACGGTCCAGGAAGAGGCAGACCTTGAGGGGGATGCCCTGGAACCTACAGGGGAACAAGTGGCTGAACTCGGGGACCTGCCTGAGCTGACCCATTGGCAGCAGGAAGGAGGCCCCTCCAGGGAAGAGTTCTGTGAGGAGCAGAACAAGTGTCCTTCTCTTGTGGGTTTGCGGCAACAGGCCACAAACCAGGCAGCAGGTGATCAGTCTGGATCACATTGGATCTACTGGGAGAATGGTCTCCTGTATAGCGAGCCTAAGGTTGCTGAGCCTGGGTCAGCCCGTGTGCTGGTGGTACCCCAGCGATTCAGAGCCTTCCTACTGGGTTTGGCTCATGATGTACCTTTAGCAGGACATCTGGGGAAGGAGGACAAGACCTTTGAGAGGCTGGTCACCCACTTTTATTGGCCCCAGATGCGCAAGAGTTCATATACTCATTGCAGAACTTGTCAGACTTGCCAGGCAAGTGGTAAGAGTGGGAGGAAGCACAAGGCTCCTCTCCAGCCTTTCCCTGTGGTCAGTACCCCCTTTGAACGGGTGGGCATTGACATTGTGGGGCCTCTGGATCCCAAGACAGCCATGGGCAACACGTTCATCCTGGTCTTGGTGGACCATGCCACCCGGTACCCAGAAGCCATCCCTCTCTGGACTGTGACGGCCCCCGTGGTGGGACGTGCGTTGATGGGGATATTCTCCCGTGTGGGGTTCCCCAGAGAGGTGGTGTCAGACCGTGGTACAAACTTCATTTCCAAGTATATGAAGTCCCTGTGGCAGGAGTGCGGTGTGACATACAAGTTCACCACTCCTTACCACCCCCAAGGTAATGGGCTGGTTGAGAGATTCAACCGGACCCTGAAAGGAATGATTATGGGTCTGAAAGAACCCATGAGGCGTAAGTGGGATGTCCTCTTGCCATGCCTTCTCTTTGCTTACCGAGAGTTGCCACAGAAGTCCCTAGGGTTCAGCCCCTTTGAACTGCTGTATGGTCACCCGGTAAGAGGACCTCTGAGTTTGGTAAAGGAAGGCTGGGAGAAAGCTCCCAGGAAACATCCCCAGGATGTATATAGCTACATGCTGGCCTTCAGAAGCCAAACCCGGCGTTTCAGGCAACTCGCTCAGGCGAATCTGGAAGCCAGCCAGGAGGAGATGAAGCAGTGGTACGATCAGAATGCCACTCTGATTGAGCTTCAGCCTCGGCAGAAAGTGTGGGTCATGGCCCCAGTGGAGCCCTGCACGCTCCAGGATAAGTGGACCGGACCATTTGAGGTGGTGGAGCGCAAGAGTGATGTCACCTACTTGGTGAACTTGCGGTCTCCTAGGAACCCCTTGCGGGTCCTGCATGTCAACCGCCTGAAGCCCCACTTAGAGAGGTCCGAAGTGGGCATGCTTCTAGCGACAGATGATGGAATGGAGGAGGAGACTGAGCCTCTTCCTGACCTCCTGTCTGCGACAGAGCAAGATGGGTCAGTGGATGGTGTAAACCTCTCTTCCACCCTGACCCCTGGGCAGCAGGATGACTCTCGCCAACTGTTGGGACAGTTTCCTGACCTGTTCTCCCTGACCCCTAGTGTCACTGAGTGGTGCGTCCATGATGTGGACACTGGGGACAGTCCACCTGTGAAGAACAAGACTTACAGATTGACTGACAGGGTGAGAGCTTGCATCAAGGAGGAGGTCCCCAAGATGTTCGCATTGGGGGTGATTGAGTCTTCTAACAGCCCTTGGGCCAGCCCAGTGGTCTTGGTCCCAAAGGCTGCCGCGCCTGGTGCCACACCCGAACTCTGGTTCTGTGTGGGCTACCAAGGACTCAATTCAGTCACCAGGACTGACGCACACCCCATCCCCAGAGCTGATGAGCTCATTGATCGGTTAGGGGCTGCCCGGTACCTCAGCACGTTTGATTTAACATCTGGGTTCTGGCAGATCGCCTTAACTGATGGGGCAAAAGAGAGGTCAGCATTCTCCACACCAGATGGGCACTACCAATTCCGGGTTATGCCCTTTGGGATGAAGAATGCCCCTGCCACCTTTCAGAGGTTGGTCAACCAGGTGTTGGCTGGACTGGAGGATTTCAGTGCTGCCTACCTGGATGACATTGCAGTGTTCAGCGCCAGTTGGGAAGAACATCTGCGCCACCTCTGGGAAGTGTTGATGGCACTGCGGAGGGCAGGCCTCACGATCAAGGCGAGTAAGTGCCAGATCGGGCAGGGTTCTGTGGTGTATTTGAGACACCAGGTTGGGAGCGGCCAGGTGGCACCCCTACAGCCCAAAATTGATACCATCCTGGCTTGGGAACCCCCCAAGACCCAGACAGAGGTGAGAGCCTTTTTAGGACTCACTGGGTATTACAGGAGGTTTGTCAAGGGGTATGGCAGCATAGTTGCACCCTTGACAGAGCTGACTTCCAGGAAGTAGCCCAAGAAAGTGAACAGGACTGAAACCTGTCAGAAAGCTTTTGATGCCCTGAAGACTACCATGTGCACGGCCCCCGTGCTCCTGGCACCCAACTTCTCAAAAGAGTTCATTTTTCAAACAGACGCTTCAGAGCATGGTGTAGAGGCTGTTCTTGCACAGATGAATGAGGAGGGCCTAGACCAACCTGTAGCCTTCATCAGTAGGAGGTTACTTCCACGGGAACAGAGGTGGAGTGCAATTGAGCGTGAGGCATTTGCTGTGGCTCGGGCACTGAAGAAGTTGAGACCATACTTGTTTGGGACTCACTTCCGGGTTCAGACAGACCACAGGCCCCTCAGATGGTTGATGCAGATGAGGGGTGAGAATCCAAAGCTGTTGAGGTGGTCCATTTCCCTACAGGGGATGGACTTCACAGTGGAACACCGCCCTGGTACAGAACACACCAATGCTGATGGTCTGCCAAGATTTTTCCGCCTTAGTGAAGAGAACTCCCAAGAGGTAGGGTAGTTCTCCCCACATTTCAGCTGGAGGGGACACGTGTTAGACCTGGCACCATTGGCGTGGGTCTCCCTTCCATTTTTTGCTGTGCTTCCTGTGTTTTGCTATGTTTTTGCTGGTCTAGATGCTTTGGGCACTTTGCCACGGCTATTCAGTGCCAAAGTGCAAGTGCTCCCTATTGTAAATTTTTGTATGGATTAGTGATTCCATGACTGGATTAATTGATTTACTTGTCAGACCCTAGTACAGTGCACCGTGTGTGCCATGGGCCTGTAAATCAAATGCTGCTGGTGGGCTTGCAGCACTGGTTGTGCCACCCACAGAAGCAGCTTGTAAACTATGGCTCAGGCCTGCCATTGCAGAGCCTGTGTGCAGCCTGGGACTGCCATGTCGACTTGGCAAGTGCACCCACTTGCCAGTCCCCAAACCTTCCCTTTTCTACATGTTAGTCACCCCTAAGGTAGGCCCTAGGGCAGGGTGCATTGTATGTGAAAGGTAGGACATGCCCTGGTGTGTGTGGCATGTCCTGATAGTGAAAACAGCCGATTTCATTTTTCACTATTGCAAGGCTACCTGCTCCCATAGGCCAGAATGGGCAGTTTGATTATAACATCTTATAATCCTAACTGACCCAGGGAGCAAGGTAGAAATTCGAGTGTGGTATGCCTGAACTCAGAATGTTAAAATACATCTTTTAGTGTGGGTGATTTTTACATTCTGTGTTTGAAAATATTACTTTTAGAAAGTAGGTATTTTCTTGCCTAACCTTCCAGTGTGCCTCTGCTAAGGTTGTGTGTCCACTGTCTGGTTTGTGAGTGACAGGGGACTGGAGAGGGTCTTGGCTCCAGCAGTCTGATGGGTCAGGGCTGGGCTGAAGAGGACCCACATAGAATAGAGAGTAGGGGGGAAGAGACTTCCTTTCACTGACCTGAGCCCTCATAGAATAGAGAGTAGGGGGCGGGGATTTCCTTTCACTCCCCTGAGACCTCATAGAATAGAGAGTAGGGGGAGGAGATTTCCTTTCAGCTACCTGGGCCAGGTCTGCTCTCAATCAATGCTGTCTCCCCCTCCTGCCAGGAAGCTGCACAGAACTGGTTTTGGTCAGGCATAGACACTCTCTGCCTTCAGAGAACAAAGACTTTTTGAGTATAAATATTGGGGCCCAGACCCCAAGACTTTAGATCACTTCTGGGAATCAAGACGAACCTTTGCTGAGGAGAAGAACCAGGAAACTGAAGGAGGAGACTGCCCCTGTGCTGTGTGCTGTTGGGGTTGGCCTGCAGTGGTTACTTTATTGCCAAAGAAAGGAGAAAGGAACTTTGTGTGTACTTTCATCATCTTGAAGAAGATCTCCAAGGGCTTGAAGATTGAGCTTGCCTCCTGCCTGAAGTCTCAGGGATACAAGACTTCATCAACCAGCTCCCCTGAATTCCCTTGCTGGGAATTCTACCTACAAAGAGGTGCCTGCTGTTGTGTTGGGCCCTTTTGAAGACTGTGTGTCGCTGGGAGCTGGAAGTGCGACGCAACAAGGAGAAGCGTGTCGCTGCCGCAGCAGTTGCCGTCGCATTGCCGAAGAAGCGTGCTGCCACTGCAGCTGTTCGCCGTCGCATCACCGACAAAGCGTGTCGCATCACCGGAGAAGCGTTTCGCCGCCGCAGAGGTCACCGTCGCATCACCGGAGAAGCGTGTCGCAGGGCATGTTATGGCTCAGAAGTTCACCGAGTCGCCGCACGGCCGTCGGGCGTGCACGCATGGCATCTACGTTGTCGCACCGTAACCAAGATGCCATTTTGTCGCATCGCACCGGATCGTCATTACATCAAGGCGACATCTTGTCGCATCGCACCGGATCACAGTAAGAAACCGACGCATCAACTCCCCACACAGTAAGGAAGC
The DNA here is from genome assembly GCA_963921515.1 of Calotriton arnoldi. Lineage (NCBI taxonomy): Eukaryota > Metazoa > Chordata > Amphibia > Caudata > Salamandridae > Calotriton > Calotriton arnoldi. The sequence continues at coordinate 236,296 of CAWUFW010017243.1, forward strand.
AAGCCTCAACTCCACTCCCCTAAGTGTAAGGAACGGCGCATCAACTTCCCTGTGACCCTTTTGTTTGTATTGCGGGACGCATCCAAGGTACTTTGAGAGTAAAGTGTTGCATTTACCATCTACATTGAACTAAGCTATTTCTACCATTTTAAAGTCTCATTTTTGATTACAGTATTGTGGATTTTTGTCGTTTGACCTTGTGTTAAGTCTAGTAAAGATTACTTATTTTTCTACACTGTTGTAGTGTCCATTTGTAGTGTTTTCACTGTATTACTGTATGTGTTCACAAATGCTTTACACACTGCCTCTGAGATAAGCCTGCCTGCTCGTGCCAAGCTACCAAGGGGGTGAGCAGGGGTTATTTTAGGAGTGTAGCCCCTTACCCTGACTAGACGCAAGGGTCCCTATTTGGACAAGGGTGCAAACCATTGCCAACTAGAGACACCCAAATCTAACATATCCTTACGAATCTCATCAATGTGAATATGGTGTGCACCATCTTGGGTTGTGACATGCAATGTGCACCATCTCAACAGGCTTTGTCCACCCCGTAGAGTGTGAGTGGATCTGCCATGAGATAGTTTTTAGCAATTGTAAAGGCAGACACTACTTGTGGCCTGCAACAGACTTGGACATTTTTGCAAACATGCCTATTTCCTTAATGGACGTGGGGCTAAGTTGGGATGTTGCTAGATTGGTTTATTCGAGCAATGAGGGCACAGCTAGTTCACACATACCCGGTCATCTCACTGCATATCTGGGTCACAGTTAAACATGTACATTTCCCTTATATCCCTTGGTGGACCTTTTGGTGGATTCATTGCCCCTAGATTTTTAGAGTCCCCTATACTTGATAGATCATGGACAACACACATCTGTGTGAGTTAAATTCTTTTTATTTACAAGAATGTTGTCATAAGTGAAGACTGGACCAGTACTTGGCCTAACAATCCACACAATCCATCGATGCCCAGTGAAGGGCCAGTCAGAGTCCTTTAGGGGTAAAATGGCCTGAGGAAGAGGCAGAGTTCAGTCTGCAGGCTGATTGTAGTGTCATTGGGAACAAGAAATAATATGGCAGTCCATGTCGAGGTCCAAGGTGAATGTCACAGAGTGTATCGGGGGACAGTGGGAGATGAAGTTACGGGCCATGATGCTAAGGCCATAACCAAGTAGAAACACGCCATTTGGCATAGATGAATGCTACCGCTTTCTTCTCTTCAAGAATTCCGATTCATCCACATCTTAGTCCTCTGATGCGTCATGTGCCTCACATGTGCTTGGTGGTGGTTTGGCTGCAGCACTGTGAGGCACTGAGACATCAGGGGGCGGAGATGTGGATGTAGAAGCTGCAGCAGCATTCATCTGTGCCAAACCTTGCTGCAGCAATGCAGTGATGATCAGCTGCAGAGCATGGAAGATTCCAGCTAAGTTGCGTTGATGTTCAGCCGTGGCAGCCATTTGTTCCGCCTGCATCCGCTCCATGTTCTCCATAATTCAACACATGCGGCCCCACTCCTGGCTGCCATCGCTGGAGCCACTCTGACCGGACAGTTGGTCTTGTCTCTGAGTCATGACTCCAGCAATGTCAGCCATGGAATGTCGGAGGGCATGGAGTGGACTGTGGGTGCCTGTGATGTTCTGCAGGTGGTCCCGAATGGGACTCAGATACCCACGTATGGCATCAAGTTTGGCCGCCAGGCTCTCAAACCCCACCCGCACCTGATCAGCCATCTCCTGCTGGACCTCTATCGCACGGCGTTGAAAAGCCAGTAGTGGGTCCTCAAGGTCCTGTGAGACAGCTGTGGTGGTAGGTGCTTGCTGCTGTGTGGTTTGTGCAGGGGGTGGGGTTTCCACAACGTGGCTGGATTGCCCTGCTCCTGGAGATGGGGTGCTGAGTGAGTCCAGCAGCTGTTGGAGGGTGTCCGTGTTGAAGGTGGCGAATTCCTCTTCATCATCAGTGAAGAGTGGGACAGGCTGCTGTTCAGGAGGTGATGTTTCTCCCTCTGCAATGTAAAGGGGAGACGCAGTTTAACAGTGTGTTTCATGTATGAACATGCATTTGATGAGTTTACAACATGACTGCATGACAATGTCCATTGTGACAATTTGGGAGGAGACGCATATTTGTAGCCGGATAGTGATTATTAGTGCGACCTCACGGAAGTGACGTTGTAGTTGTACATTGTCATCTCACAGTTTACAGCTATGACACATGGGAATGGCTAATTTCTACACACAAGCGGCAGCAGTTGTGTCCTCTGTTAAGTTGTGAATGTGATGCAGTTTGTTCCACATTGTAGTCAATGTTGAGTAGCTCAGATTTATGTGTGTGTGCGGACTGCATTGTGGTAGAGTTGCACCTGCAGCTTTGGTATTGCTGGCCCTCATCCCTTTCAGGCAGTGGGCCTTTCACTCATGTGCCTTTACAATAAGACCCCCCAGGATATTGCGGCATAGATTTGCAAATTAAGCTAAACAAAATTGGAAATTATGCAGCACGTAAATGGAAATTTAGTTGCATTATTGCGGCACTTAATTTTACTTGGATTCATCCCTTTTCAGCCTTGACTCAATGTAAACTGATTTTGCAGAGTTCTCCACTGTGAAATAGGCATGTTTAAAGTGTTTGTTGCTCTACAGAAGCACAGCTCCAATCTGCTCCTCATGAGAGGGGGCACTATTTCTCCCCGGGGTGTCCTAGCACCCATGTATGCAACCCTGCCGGGGCACCACTGCCTCCTGGACCCGTTCAGAATGTGCTACACCTGTAGGCCAAGAGGAGTGTTTGCCTCAGGGCCAGAGTGAGTGTACTTCTTTACCAAACGACACGTCTCCATCTGCATGTGACTTAGGTTTGGAATGAAGTCCGCAATTAAGTAACAGCAGAGGGGTGTGTGCAGGGCTTTAAGTAGGACAAACAAACTGGGGGGGTCTTTCATAGGGGTGTGGCCGATGTAATTAAGTGCGTGGCTTAAAACACTTAAGCTAAAAATCTGCATTTAGTATGGTGTTCTGGCCCGAATGGTATTTTGCTGCTTCTGTCCATTCATCCAGATATATAACACAACTGCCATGCAATTGATGACCTGCATATGTCTGCACTCCAGCGCTCCCTCTGATATATAATCTGCCGCAGAAGGCTCCCATGGATGGAAGCTGACTTGCTCTCTCATTAATGGAAATGGGATTTTGTGACGCACACAGGCAATAAAAGGGCATTGTTTGTTTTGCTGTCTCCCGGTAGACACTTTTTTGTAAATATCACAGACAAAAGTGTATATATTGCGGATATCACACTAGTCAGATGATTTAGCAATTTTTGCGTGAATCGTGAAATACTGGAGGGTCTGATTAATATATGATAGAAAGAGGCAACCCGACCATGTGAGCTGTGGTATTCAACCCTGACACCCAGGTCTACTCATGCAGCTGTAATGCAACTAGTGCTCATTTAAAGGGCTCTGATACCTTCGTGTGGAGTTCGCGCTATATTAAACTGCAACAACAAATAAAGGACCTGCAGAGTAGAGCTGTCTCTCAGGTGTAATACCAGCCAGTAAGGACATGTAGAGTAGAGCTGTCCCTCCAATAATCCATCTTCTAGTTAAGGCTGAGAGTGCAGGGACACCCTCATTAAGCACTCATGGCAGGGTCTTGCACTGCACAGCTGTCTCTCACGCATACATGCCAACATTTTGAAATAGGAAGAGGGAGATTTTGAGAGAGAGAAAAAAGGGTGGGGCTTTATTTTCCTCCTTGAGGTACATTCAGGCAAAGGAAATATTTGGTAGAAGACAGTAAAAAGAAATGAATTTTGGGCTTAAAAAATGGGCGTCTCCTGCCTAAAACAGGTCTGCTGACATGCATGCTCATGGTACACAGCTCTTGGTAACTCCATAGAAGGCAGTCGCTGTGGTTAGTAAATTCCCAATGAATATATCTTGTTTATAACTGGTCTCAGCGAGGTGTCAGACAGCAGGCATATCCCTTGGATTAATGTCGCTCAACAACAGGTATCGGATAGCAGAGCTACCCCTCAAGATACTCATGTAACCTTCAGCTACAACTCGTTGCACGTACTTATTCCAAGCACAAACACAGGCCCTGTGCTTTAACAGAGCTACTGGTGTTTATAAGATACTGAAACAGCAAAGTAAAAGCGGCAGCTAATTAAGCAGATTATAGATAAATGTCATCCATACAGAAATGTATACATCCTCCATTCCTCCATCTTCTCCCCGCCCCCCTCCTGCCACGGGCAAATAGGAACTGGAAAGGGAAGGAGGGGGAGAGAGCAAAGGGACAGCGGTAGAAGAGACGTGGGAAGGAGTATATTAAAGGGAGGGATGCTGTCACGGCGAGGTGTAAAAGAGAGAGGCAAGCGCAGCTGAGAATGCAGCCTCTTAACGTGTACAATTGTGTCAGTGGACAGGGCCCACTGACAAGACTGTCCTTTTCGCTTCTGTAATCCCTAATGCCAGCCTCAGTAAGAAGCAGGCAGGTATTACAGCTGTACGGTGCCACGTACTGACGTGTGCGCATACAGCCAATAAGATGTCATAATTTTTTTAGCTGCCTGCCGGAGACCTTTTTCACAGCCAAAGAAAGGAAATATCGCAGTAATCGTGCTCCTCTGCTGATTTCGCAGATATTTTGCAAATCGTGATATTGCGAAATGCTGGAGGGTCTGTACAATGGTGAGATGTAGCAAGTTGGGGTGGTATATATGTGTCTTGGTCTGAGTTGGGACACTTGTGCATTGTTTGTCAGCTGATGTCTTGTTTACATCAGGGGTTGTATGTACACGAGGAAGTGTCAGAGTGTGACCTGCTCCTTTAAGGATAAAGTCCACACTCAGGCACTTCAGTGACGTGGCCTGCACAATGTTGATATATTTGGGGGGCAGGCATGCTATTAATCATGCACTGTCACTTGCTTTGTCAGTGTGGCTCACAGACAGCCAGCCTTGCTGGGTACTGCACATGTGCATGGGTTTGGTGCAAGAATAGTCATGTGTGAGGAGGGCCCCCTTTATGCACATTTGCAACAAAGGCCTACTTGCTGTTTCTATGTGTGCTGCACAATGCGGTACACATGTGCATCCAGCTAGCTTGGCTTATTGTGTTTGGTCTTGTGTACATGTCATCAGTCCTGATTTTTCTTGCATGCATTGCTTACTGCCCTCCTGTTGGCTTACCCGTTGTGAGCATGGTGCAGGTTGAGTTTCCATTGTTTATGCTGGCTGTACAGACAGTGTCGACACCCATTACACTCAAGGTTGACCCCACGTGTGGTGTATGAGTGGGCCTGTATTTGATGGATGTGGATTTACTGAGGCGTATAAGTGGTGCTCAGACCCTGTCTCCGCCCCCATCCCAACAGATGCAAATGGCAGGGTGATGTGTGTTTGTGTTTTTGCCACGCAGATGGTCACATGGATGATACATGCTGTCATGGTTCATATTATTGAATGCTGGGCTTTGCGTGTGGATGATCAGGACCATGACTGCATAAATTTTCACTGACACTGTTGACTTACCAGACTGATCGCATTACATGCACATGATGGTGTAATGGGCAAATCACACCAGGACTGATGTGTAATGCAGCTTTCTGTATGGCAGATGTGTACACTTGATAGTGGAGGAGTGCTATTTGACCTAAGGGGTGATGGTGCCATTTAGCTACTTGTCATTATATGGGGCTACTTTGCTATCCATGCTTGTTGTGATACTTACGTTGTCATGCATCTATACAGGGACGTTGTGGTTCTGTGAGTATGGCACAATGACAAGTAATGTGGTACATATTTGGGTGACACATTCCTGAAATGCATTGTCCATGCACTGTAGTGTTGTAGGCATATCCCCCTGCTCATTGTATTACACCACATTTTGACTCAGGTCTGCAGATTGTGTGCATTGTGGGATATGCACCTTTTAGCCAGTAGGCTACATGATCACTTTGTTGTGACAATGCGTGTGTTTATGGTATGCAGGATCACTAGATGCTTTCTCACTTGTTGTACACAGGACTGCATCTCCTGTACAGGCATGCGGGAACATTGACTGGAGATGCGGCAGGGTGTCTACATGGACCCCTTGCCTCAACACTATGCATATACGACTGGTCTTCACTGGCCCGCATCTCTCTGACACCACAGTGAGGGTGCAGTGTGTATGTGACTGCTCATGTGCATTCATGGGCATGCCACCAGCAATGTCTGCACACATGCAACATTGTGCTAGTGTGCCTGAGTTGTGTGCAAGATTGTGTATGTGCAGTAGTGTCACCCTTGATGCACATGCACAATCTTGCACATGACTCAGACATACGGGAACATGCATATGCGTGGTGTTGAGGCAGGGGGCCATTTTGACAACCTGCCGCATCTCCAATCAATGTGGCCCTTTGCTCTGTTATGTAGCCCTTATTTTATGGTCTGATTTGATACTTGGACTATATTTGCTCGACTTTTCTGTGCACATTTCCAGGTCTGTGAGCCCACCAATATGTGTCTTGCATTGTATTGGTTGAGTAGGGTGATATGTGTCTATGCCACCAGGACCTAGAGTATCCGGGACATGATCCACAATCATTGTGGGTGTGCACTGCAATATATTTAATTGTGCATGGGTGCCATTAGGCCCATCTCCCCCGTCCCCCCTGGCCCTGGTTGTTACTCATCCTGATGCTGATGTGTCTGGTCCTGTTCAGCAGTATCCTGTCCCGGAACTCCAACCACCGTCTCCTCGCTGATGACAGCGGACACCTGCTCCGCAAATGCATCCAGCTCCTCCTGTGGCGCTGGACTCCCACATCCAGTCTGCATTGCTGCTTCGAGATTGGCTGCAAGTTTCTGCTTGGTCTTGCGCTTAACATCATGCCAGTGCTTCTTGCAGTCGCCCACTGTCCTCCTCAACTCTCCGACGGCATTCACCTTGGCCACGATGGACTGCCATATTGCATTCTTTGTGCCCAATGACACTGTGGAGCTGACAAAAAGTTGTTGTTGGTTTTCTGTCACCTCTGCAATCAGGACCTGGTTTTCCTGCGGACTGAACCGGGTCTTCCTCTTCTCCTTGGCCTTCCCCTGGGTCTCTGGCTGGTCCTCCTGGGTGTTTGTGGGGTTGTTGTTGGCTTCAGTACTGGGTCCAGCTTCTTCCATGCTTCTTCTCAATTGTTTCTTTTATTTTTTTTTGTGTTTGGGCTCCTTGGCGGGCGTTTTATGGTGATTTTTCCCGCCTAACGTGAAAAAAAGTGCGCTGATGCTAATTAGCGTGCCTATCGTGGTCGCTAATTGGCCCATCGCCACTTTTTTCACGTTAACGTCAGGATTTTTAACGTTGTCCCGCTGATTTTATCGCTGACATTTTACCCGGTGTGGGGAAACTATTGCCTGTTAGCGGCGTTTTGAGAATACGCCGCTAACACAGCGATAGTTTCCCGCGGTACACAGTGTTAAGAAAATTAGCGCTAGCCGAGGTTAGCGATAATTTTCGCAATTTCTTGAGAATATCCCCCTAACTCTCACCACTTTAACATCAGAGGATTGAAGGACCCACAGCAATACATCCTTGCTTACGTCACAAGAAATGCTATTAAATAACTTGCAAACCTAATGGCATTAATGGAAGAGGCACCCTTTAGGAATGGCTGCACATGCACTCGAGAACTGCAAAAGATACATTTTAATTATTTATTTATTTACTCACTCATATATTTAAAACATTTATAAAGGGCACTGTGACCATACTGGTATACCGGTGCTGACAAGACTCATCGGGACTTCGGGGAGGGAACAGGAGAGGAGGGAGAGAGATGCTGCAACTGGAATAGTACCAGGCATGATGTGTGCTAAAATATAACAGGGATTACTTAAGAAAGAGCCAAGTTTTTAGGGCTCTTCTAAATTGCAAAAGAACCGCCAAGGATCTGATGGAGGCAGGGAGTTGATTCCAGATTTGGGCAGCTCTAACTGTGAAGGCGCGCCTGCTGTATCTGGTCTTCCTGAATTTTGGAATACACCCAAGGTTTGCTGTGACAGAGTGACGACATCTCCGAGGGGAGTATCTTTGTAGCCTGTTTTGCAAGGGTGCAGGTCCACTGCCCTGGATGACTTTAAAGACATTTGTAAGAGATTTAAAGGCTATTCTCTGGAATATGACCCTTTACTCCTCACGCGTTTACAACGCGTGCCATTACCCCGTAATTTTACTCCGCAACAACTTTTACAACCATGGCTTTACACCGCAGGTCATTACAACGCATTGTCCATTACAACGCAATTTACTTTTCTAACTCCACTAGGGCGTTGTAATGGGGAATGCGTTGTAATGGCTTGCGGTGTAAAGCCCTGTGTTGTAAAAGTTGCTGCAGAGTAAAAAATCTGTGGTAATGACATGGGTTGTAACGCAGTTGGTGTAAAGGACGTTTACCATTCTCTGATGCAATGGAAGCCAGTGCAGGTCTTTCAGGGCCTTAGAAGCAGACAACCTCCTGGGTCTGTTTAAGGCCAATTCGGCAGCAAAGACCTGAACCTTATGCAGTCTGTTGAGAAGATACTCAGGAACTCCTACCAAAAGGGCATTGAAATATTCTAACCTGCTTAAAACAACACATCGTACAATGAGTGTTTTAGCTGTGGGAGGCAACAGCTGAGGAATCTTCCGAAGACCATAAACTAGTGAGAAACATGTGCCAGCAACTTTATTCACAAGTCTTTCCAAGGACAGTTTATTATCAAATGTAACCCCTAGCTTACAGACTGATTTAGAGGGTGACAGCTCTACATCAGATGGCATTGGCCAGAAGTTAGAGGGAATTCCAGCTGGGACTTTTCTTGCAGAGCAGCACAGGAACTCGTTTTTCTCCCCATTAAATTTAGGGGAATTAAGGTTTAGTCAGCTGATGACCCCGTTCATGCAGTTGTGGAAGGCATTGACATTTTAAAAAGTAAAAAATAGTAATTTAACGTTTAGCAGTAAAATAAGTAAAAAATGATAAACTAGTGCTTTTAGTCTACCGTTTGTATACATACAGCGGCATAAAATTAAATATTTGTTTCTTATGCAATATAGACATTGTGCAATCTATTTATTCTTAGCCTAGGAGATTTCACTTTCTAAAATAGAATTTATCGGGCACAAGAAATTGGGTGAGACGTGAAAGGTACTTCTCCACAATCATCAGGTGAAAAACAGGAACATTCCGATGTAGCCGGACTCTGAAAACATCTGTGTGCGACCACACAGTCTGTCATTTTCAACATGTGTCAGCTGGACATTTGAAGAAGGATAAGAGGCCTGTGGTAATTGTTTGGTAGAACTACATTGGCTCACTAAGTAAAAGCCAGTGGGAGCCGGCATGACTCGCAGGTGGCGGGGCGGGTGCGGAGGGTCGGGGGGTGGTGTCGCACAGGGGGTGGGGGGGATCGGAATAAAGAAAAACTTACCTTGAGGCTGGGTTCTGCGTCTTCTCTGCTCCTGCTGGTTGTGATTGGTCTGAGTGCAGTGACACAGCGCTCAGCCGGGGGCTGGAGGGGTGGGCATGTTCTCCATGCAGGCTGTAATGCAGCCTGCATGGAGAATGGGGAAGTGCACATGACTGGTTTGGGCAGCCCGAGAGGGCCAACCAAACAGTTGATCCAGCGGTGTACTAACAGCAGATACTCCACTACCATATACTCACCTGGGCCCATATAACTACTTCCACTAAATACCAAGTAGACCGCTGGAACTTAGTTTATGATTTTCATACTTCAAGATCTAGTTATTTCTTTTCCCTAACTAAACCTTTTCACTGATCAATTAGTTCTTTCCTCTGGTCAATGGACCATTAGTTGGAACTAGTTGATGGTGATAATTAACATAACTTATTAGACATTTCTTGATTAAAAATGAAATAATCACAGACTCGGGAAGTTTTAAAATCTTTATCTAAATTAATTGATTGTGAACCATCTCAAAGTTTCAGTACAAACACCCTCATTCGCAAGAGTGTCAATTTCAATCAATCTTCTATAAGCAATAGCAATTCAGATCCACACAATAACTATGCTCAGAAAGAAGAGGATAGAGAGAGAAGAACATCTATCAATACAATGAATTTATAATTACCGAGAATGGTGTGAAGACCAACCCCCTGGCCAAAGGGCTGGTAAGGGTCCCCGGGATAGATCAGGAGACAAAGACTTCAGGACAGGAATCAGGGCAGGATACTTCACCTCTCTACATACTGACGACTGCGTCGCACCCACTCTCTTCCTCCTCGTGGTTCTTCCGCGATCTTCTTTCTAACCCAATTAAGTTAAAATAGATGGTTCTGCATTCGATTTCTTCATCAGCGTCTCACAGCATCAGCACCACCCCCAACACCGACAGCATCCCGAGCTCTCGACTTCCAGCATAGACGCATCTCCCAGTGTCTGCTCTGCTCATCATCAGCTTCTCACTATCTAACTAAACTACCTCAATTATACCTTTCCATAACCATGTACCACCCATTAATGTTTCAATTTCATAAAATACTAACTCTGATTGGCCAGGCGAGGGCGGATGATCTTCACACCATGCTTACATTTCACTTATTTCATTAAACCATTGTTTCAAACCCCTCCCCTCAAACTTTATTAAATCATTTCCTTTCCCATACATCTCCAAACTTTATTAATACAAAATGTTGCAATGTCATGAATAAAGCTTCTTCATATGAACTCTTCACCCACATGTTCCCAGGGCACATCTTCGCTGGCCTTGGACGCGTGACAAGTCCTTACTCATCTTTCCTTATTCTCTCTCTGGTGCGCATGCGTGGGGTCAAGTCAGTCATCTCAATTCAGACAAGTGTGGAAGGCCCAAATACGCACTAATAATAAAGTCAAAAGAAGAAATGTTATTCTCAAAAATAAAGGGTTTCACTGTACACCACCAACCTCTACTCTAACCCACTCTAATTATTATTACCCTTTCTGCATTTGCGTTAGTATAAAACGTATTTTCTATTTCAGCCAAGCAGGTGCCATGCATGTGAGCTTTCAAGCAGCCATCTTATTATCTTTTGCGCAGGCGCAAAAATTTCCCTCCAAGCATTAGTACGTCAAACTACGTAGATGCAGTAGGCGCATGCACAGTAAAAGATCCCCTGTTAAAGTGCATTTTAGTCCTTTGTTCATGTTGTTATTGATTAGTAAACACATATGCAAGCTTCACTGTCCCGCGTGTCTTTTTCTAAATGCGAAATATTAATTACAAACACGTTGTTAGTAATCCGTTAATGAGTTAAAACGAAAGGATTGCTTCCGAGCAAGTCTCATTTAAGAGTCCTTGCTCCATCAATCCCCTCTCTGATGGCATCTTAAGCCATCACAAAATTACCCATCCCATCCCAGATCCCAACTTTAGCACTTCTCAGTTTTCTCTATTTCTCGTTTCAATTTTCCATCAATCAACTCGTTTCCTTCTAAATCCTTCATTTTCTTGTATAATTTGCCTTTTATTTCTTCCAGCTGTATTTCATCATATTTTCTTTTTCATTTCTGTCCCTTTCCTTTTCTTTCAGAATGTATTTTCTCTTTCCTTCCTCTTCTACAACACTTATATGTAATAATTATTATTATTACTACTGTTATTATCATAACTAATGGTATTATTATTTGACCTAAAAAACTTTTCCCAAAATCAACAAACCATTTCCCTATTGATGTTATACTTTTTGTTAGACTTCCCCACACACTGTCAACCTCCAGTTGGGTCAAGTCTTTATGCATTCTCGTAATGTTTTCCATATATCCTTTAATTTCTCTGCTCTTGTCTGGAATATAAGTGCAGCAATGTTGAGTTTTCAACATGCCACAAACTCCACCTTCCTTTGCTAATAATATATCAAGAGCAAGACGGTTCTGTAAAACCATAGACCTGATTGCAACCATTTCTGTGTTAATCATTAAGAATCCTCCTGCAGTGTCTGTAGAAAGACGATCAACTATGGTTGATAACTTACAAATTTTCTGTGAATTAAGAATGACTCCAACTGAGGGTATCAGTGCACTAAAAATGTCTCCTACAATTTCCGAAAAACTAGCTCTTCTTCTACGTGTTAGTCCATTAGAATTTCCATTGGTTCCACTGATTTTATCTACATGATAGATTTTTGGAAAAACTATTCCAAAGTAGCAGCTCCCGTACCATCTTGCAGGTAACCTATAATAGGCATTATTCCCGCAAACATAATACACTCCTGGAAATACAGGATCAGTTCCCCCTTTTAGTCCCCACCCTCATAGAATTAGGAAGTTGTGTTCACATTCACTGGAACCAATGTAATTATTGTTATAATCTGTCTTTAATCTATGGAGACAGAATTTTCCCCTTTTCACAAAATCCAGGGACATCGCAGCATGAGCCTTGCCACTTGCATAGATTCCCTCCTTCCCAACCCATGGAGGTACATGGGTTTTCTGTTCAGTTGCCTTCTTTATTAAATCCTGTCTCCTTTCTTCTACTAAATTCAGAAAATCTTTTTCTTCTTTTCTTAATGTACATGTTAGATTATCTTTATGTGCCTGAACTAAATCTATTGAACTCATTGTTAAGACAAATTCACCCATAAACTGTGCATTTTTACTACTAGCTACTGGATTCATATTCTTTCTAATAGGTAATTCTGAAAATACTACATCTATGTCTGGATAAAACTATTGAAGTCTCCCTGTAGCATAAAATAAACTTGATAAAATACTACGTGACACACCATATGTTAAAGGTATATGGTGATACGTCATCCCTTCTGATACTGATGAGGGTAACTTCATACACACGTAGCAATTATTAATCTCCATAGTACTAACATATTGAAATAACAATTTAATAAACACATTAGAGGACTTATTATAGTCTGATTCATTATGATAGTTTGCTTCATCTTCTACCCCTATTTCTATTTCAGTTTCTTTTATTCTATCCACCTTAACATTAGTATCTGTATTATTCTTGTCACTTGTTTTCATTAAAAAAGGTAGTCCTACTGTTAGGAATAACAATACTAATGCTACTAATAAAATACTACAAAAACAAAATCTAAAACACTTTCTTTTTAATCCACGTTTTGGTTTCCCGGTAACTTCAATTTCTGCCATTTTACTCCTGAGAAAATTTCTTTTCTCTTATCTTTTCTTTGTCAGTTTGACTTTCCTTTTCGTTTTTAAGGAGGCCTCAATTTGCTTTCATCAATCTGAACAATATGAATTTCTTCTGTTTCATCAGTCAGATCTAGGGATTCAAATTCTTCGAGTATTACATAAGTCCATTCAGGAGCCTTGTATCTCCTGTTTAAATTTCTCAATCTTGGACTTCTTCGAGTTATTTTTGCCAAGGTTTGTTGTAGATTGTGTTTGACTTGTGACTTCATTTACTTGTTCTGGTCTCTTTTCAGATTTTCTCAAGTGATATTTTAGTTTCTTTACTCCAGTTGGCCAATTGTCTCCCTTTCTGATTCTTTTGATTTGCACTGCGTTTTCACCTTCTTTATCTCCTTGTAAAGTTCTTTTTATTTCATTTATTCTAGGCACAATCTGTTCTGATTCTCTGTTTTCTGTGCTTGTACCTTCTTTTGCTTCCACCTGCTCAGGTCTTACCGTATTTTGTTCTTCTTCTTCCTGAGCTTGTTCTTCTAACTCTATCTGACCCTGTTCAGGTCTTACTTCAAACTTTTCTTCTTCTGCCTGAACCTGTTCTTCTAACTCTATCTGATCCTGTTCAGGTCTTAATTCAAACTTTTCTTCTTCTGCCTGAACGTGTTCTTCTATTTTTCCCTCCTCAGGTTCGTGAAAGTCTTTTTATTTTCCACCTGAGTGTTCTTCTTCCCCTGTCTCTTCCTGACTACTTTCCTGTCTTTTCAGTTCTGTTCTTCTTCTCGTTTCAATAACATCATCAATTACTTCAATCACTGGTATCCACTCTTCCTGACTTGTACTTGGCTGTTCGTCATATGGTTGTCTTTCAGAATCTATTACTCTAGATTCTTCAATCTCACAGCTTACAAATCCTGACGCTTCAGCCTGTTCAGTCAGTGGTTGCTCTTGTTATTCTGATGGGCTCGGAACTCTTCTGGTATGGCTGGCATGAATCCAATTAGGCAAACCTGCACACTTCACTGCTGTGGTAGTGACTAGTATGACTTGCCGCGGTTTGTCCCACCTTGGTGCTAGGCACGACTTTCTTGTGTGTTTCTTCACTAGCACCCAATCTCCAACTGTGTCTTCTGCAACCTGGTCAGAGACAGAACGCACCATTTCAGCCAATCCTTTGCAATAGTCCAGTACCAGATCATCAGTTATACTCATTAATTTATTTCCAGGAATAAATGCCTGTCTCATGGCTCTTCCTATGAGAACTTCATGTGGGCTCATTCCTGTTTTTCTGTCTGGAATACTTCTGAGACCCATCAATACAAGAGGTAATGCATCTGGCCATTTCAGCTTTGTGGATGCACACACCTTCCCCAATCTTGACTTGATTGTGCCATTCATTTGCTCAACAATTCCAGAAGCCTCTGGACGATAAGCACAGTGCAGTTTTTGTTCAATGTTAAATGCAGCACAGATTAATCGAATTATTTCATTATTAAAATGAGGGCCTCTATCTGATTCCAAAGTGACTGGAAAACCAAATCGTGGAACTAACTCCCTCAACAACAATTTTGCAACTGTAAGACTGTCATTTCTTCGAGTGGGATAGGCTTCCACCCATCTTGAGAAAAGGCATACTATGACAAGTATATATTTCAGTCCATTGCATGGGGGCAATTCAATAAAATCCAACTGTAATCTAGTGAAGGGTCCTTCTGCCTTTCCAATCTTTCCCCAGCGTACCACTGTCTTTCTGCCTGGATTTTGCTGCTGACAGGTTAAGCATCTTTGGCAAAGGCTCTCTGCGACTACCCTGAATTTCGGATTGTACCAACTCTGTCTGAATAGCCTGATCATTGAGTCTCTCCCTATGTGTGTTGCTCCATGATACACTCTTGCCATTTTTGAAAGCAAACAATCTGGCATGACTGGTCTTCCATCTAAATACACCCATACCTCATCATGTGGTCTCTTTGTACAAGCTGCCTTTATCCAAATTTCCTCTTTTCCTCAACTTCTTCCTGCAATTGTCTAATCTCGTCCCATGTTTCTGGTACTGAGAAAAACATAAGTTGGCATCTGGTTTCACCCGTTTCAATTTTTCTGTTTATGGCCACTGTATTTTTGGCACAGTATTTGGCCACTTGATCAGCATAATTATTGCCAGCAGTCACATAGTCATTTCCTGACTGATGTGCAGCGCATTTTACAACTGCTATCTCTTTTGGCAATTGTAATGCTTCCAACAAATCCTTTACATTTTTGCTGTTTCTGATAGGAGATCCTGAAGAAGTCAGAAATCCCCTCTGCATCCAGAGCTGGCCGAAGTCGTGCACAACCCCGAACCCATATTGACTGTCCGTAAATATGGTTACTCTCCAATTTTTCCCCTTTTTGCATGCCATTGTTAAGGCAACCAATTCAGCTACTTGTGCAGACTTGACCCCAGGTAAACAGGATGCTTCAATTACCCCAGATATTTTACAAACAGCATATGCAGCACTTAATCCTCCTTCTTGTGTTCTGAGGCAGGAACCATCTACAAATAACTCATGGTCAGCCTCTTTCAAAGGTGTCTCTTTTATATCAGGCCGGGGCTTCGTGCATAACTCAGTCACGTCCAAACAATCATGATCACTCTCATCTCTCACTTCTTCATCGCAGGGGTCTGGCAGTAGGGTAGCTGGGTTCATAATCGTACACCTTATCACAGTCACGTTCTCAGCTCCCAAAATCACTCTTTCATACTTAGTCAATCGACTAGGGGTGAGATGCTGTGTTCTTGTTCTTGTCAAAAGAATCTCAACTGAGTGTGGAACAAAAACCTTTACCGGATGTCCCATCACTATCGACTCACTTTGCTCCAGACTCATACAAGTAGCAGCTACTGCTTTTAAGCAGCCAGGCAATGCTGAAGCCACTGGGTCCAATGTAGCTGAAAAATATGCCACTGGACGTCGACTCAATCCATGTCTCTGTGTTAAGACTGAAAGTGCACAATTTTTTCTCTCACAGCAAAACAATGCAAAGTCTTTTGAATAATCAGGCATGCCCAAAGCAGGAGCCTCACACAAACAATTTCGCAAATTTACAAATGCCTCTATGCAGTCATCATTCCAATCAATCGGATCTTTTGCTCTTTTCCGGATCATCTGTATCAATGGCTTTGCTAACATCGAGAAACCATTAATCCATTGCCTACAGTATCCAACCACTCCTAGAAACATTCTCATTTCTCTCTGAGTCTGTGGCAATTGCATTTCTTTGATTATTTTTATTCTTTCCGGTGTCACTTTTCTAACTCCTCTTTCTATTTTATGCCCTAAATATCTAACTTCTCGTTGACAGAATTGTAATTTTTCTGGAGACACCTTGTGTCCTCCTTCAGCCAAGTTGTTCAGCAATGCAATTGTGTCTGTGACACAATCGTCTCGTGTTTTTGATGCCACCAGTAGGTCATCAATGTACTGGACCAAAGCAGATTTTCCAGGCATAACCAATGACTCTAGCCACTTTTTCAAAATCTGATTAAAAATTGAAGGACTCTCTGTGTACCCTTGAGGAACTCGACACCATGCGTAAATATGATCCTCAAACTTAAACGTAAAAAGATACTGGCTGTCTGGGTGCAAAGGAATAGAAAAGAACGCTTGGCATAAATCAATTACTGTAAACCAACCTGCATTCCAAGGTATCTGATAAAGGATCACTGCTGGATTTGGCACTATTGGACAACATGGCACTACAATTTTATTTATTTTCCGTAAATTCTGCACTATTCTGTACTTTCCGCTAGGCTTTTTCAGACCCATTATTGGTGAATTACAGGGACTACCCATCACTTCTTTTAAAATACCTTGTTTAGCCATTCGTTCAATCTCTGGAATAATTCCTGCTTTTACTTCTGGACTCATCTTGTACTGTCGGGTGTTTGGATACACTGCACCTTCTTTCACTGTCACTTTAACTGGGTCTATATTTGTCATTAGCCCAATGTCTTTTCCTGTAAAATCCCACACTTCTGGATTAACTGTGGTTCTCAACTCTTCTGGTAATTCATTCTCAGTCATTAGTGAAAACATTTCATCTACTTCCGTTCCCTGTTTGGCTAACATCATCTTGTATACAACGTCTTCATCAGGGGATTGGAAAGCGACATCATCCGGTGTACAATAGATCGTGCAATTCATCTTGCACAAAAGATCTCTTCCCAACAGATTTACAGGGCTGGAATTGCAAACTACGAACCGATGCATTTCTTTAAAATTTCCAATGTGCACCACCATCGGTTTGGTGATTGGGGTTCTAATCTGTTGGTTTGACACGCCTACAACTTGGATTGATTCTCCCGAGAGGGGTAGGTTTGGGATGTCTGCTGTTCTCACAGTAGACCTGGTAGCACCAGTATCCAATAGGAAAGTAATGTCTTTACCTTCTACTTTCCCATCAACAAATGGACCTGACTGATCTACCGGCAAGGATGCGACAAGCACGCACTCCTATTCCTCCCCCCTCAGGCACCGTCATTGTGCAACATCTGAATTTTCCTCATCATTCTGTAAAAAATATTGTGTAATTGTTCTATTATTCTTACCACTTTCTCCTTGAAATCCGGTGTTCGCACTGAAACTTTGATGATTCACAAAATTTGGCATAGGAGCTGGTGGCACCTGATATTGTGGAGTAACTACCTGCTGCTGCTGATTCATAAGTGGGATTAAATTTTGATTTGGCCCATTATTACTCTTAGTATTCTGAGTACTCTTACACTCGTTCTTCCAATGTCCAAGCTTTCTGCACGCATGACAAGGAAACTTCTTTTTCGCTTCTTCTCTGTCCATTCGTCCCCTATATTTATTACCATTCGCTCCTTGATTATTATGACTCTGTTCTTTCACTTGATTATTATTTTGGTCATTTGTTTTCTCTTCTTGCTGTTCTGCCAATTTAACTTGTGCCCACCTCATTTTCTCTTTCAGTTTCCTACGCATGGCTTCGATGTCATCTCCGCAATATTTTGCATACTTTAAAATCTCATCCACTGTCTTGCTTTGCCAACACAACATGTGCTGCTGTATCATCTGACTAATTTCTGGTTTCAAACCATATACAAACCGGTACACAAAATGTTCCATATCCTTGTCACCGATATTCTCAAAACCTCTATACTGCATAAACACCTGTAATAACCACTCATAATATGCATGTACAGATTCATTTGGTTCCTTGAGTTGTTCTATCTATTTTTACCCAGTCTGTTTCTTTAGGAGGAATTTTCCCTTTCAAATACGTAATCACTTGGTGATACTTTTTCATCACCTCCTCCAAGGGTGCTCCTGTCTTTAAATCTCTAGCATACTCCTCATTAGGCCAATCAATTGTAATTTTGCATTCTGTCCATAAATCAGCAGGTACCACTATATCAAATAGACCATCCAAATCCTTCAATAAAACCTTTGAAACCTTCACAAATCTTTCTACCTGTTTGTACCATTCAACTGTTTTTTCTCTCAGCTTTGGAAAATCATTTGTAAATGACAAAATATCTTGTCTACTCCAAGGAACATGAACATATCCACCTCCAGGAACCTCTCTCATTGGACATAATTTTTCCACTTTGCTTGATTCTCTTACTGGAAATGCAGCTGCTGCTTCCCTCGCTTGTACTTCCTCTTTCTTTCTTATCCATCTAATTCTCCATTTATCAATGTCTCCCCATTTTCGCCGAATACTCATTAATTCCTTTATCTGTAGTCTCTTTCCAGAAGCATTTACACTTTCTAAATCTTATCAGTAAAGTCCACTCTATATGGTTTCTGTAACAGCTTTGATTTCCCTATGTCTATTCCAATCTCTGAAACAACTTCAGTCAATCTCTCATGAAATACTCTTGCCCTTCTGGTTATACTCTTACATAAAAATAATAATTCTTCTTCATTATAAGCATTCAATCTTTCTGTGCCCACACATCCTGTCATCATCTCTTCCAATTCCACTTTCAATCTGCTGATGTCTAAAATCCTTGGTGTTGGGTTCTGATTATCTCTTTCCTGTGCCCATCTTTCTATTTCTTCAGAGGTGACTACTGTTGCGCTTCCAGTTCCAGTATGAACCAAAGGTCTTCTTTCTCTCAAATTCATGGGCGTAACTCTCTTTGGAGTTTCCGTCAAAGGTTCCACATTAGGGAGATCCATTAATGAAATAATTGACTCACTTTTGCTAACCTGATCATCTGTAATTATTATTTCTTTTCTAGGACTATTTAATGGACTTGTCACAGGTTGTGGTTTCTGGCAAATCTTATTATCTCCATACAATGGGATTACCAGACCAATGGTCACTGGTACTGTCAAGGCTTCAGTATTCAAATTTAATTGACTTATCTTTTGAACTAGTTCTTCTCTAGTTTTATTCAAAGCATCTCTTTCATTATCCTGCAACACTCTGTTATATGATGTCTCATGTAAAATCTGTGGGGTTAATTGCATTCCCATTACTGGTGCACTTGGGGTAACCTTACTAGTTGCTTCTTGATATGGTGATGGATTTTTAATCAAAAATCCTCTAACAACTCATCATCTGATTCACCATATCCTGCTGTGTTCATGTGTTTCGTTTTCTCCTTACACTTTCCTCCAGACTGTTCCTCAGCCTTTAACACTGGATATAAACCTTCTGATACCATAGCTCTCCTCCATTGTTTCATCTGCCCTTCGCGTGACTCATGCAAGTGTCTGGGAAAGAATCCTCTATATCTTCCACCTCTGCATTTCTCTCGTTCATATGACTCAGTCTCCCATTCTTCCAAAGCCTCATATTGAGTTAACCTAGGTCTAGGTTCCAAATCATTCATTTTCAATCTCAAATTCTGAAGAATCCTCCCATTAAATGTACCATCCTTTGGAAAAGCTAACACTCCATCATCTTTCGTATATTCTATCCAGTTTTCCAACCACACGCAAGTATGATATCCTCTTTCCATCATCATAAAAGATGCTGGTGTCTTCGGTGGTGGAATAGGAATTCCCTCTCTAGTCAACACAGGCTTATCCTTTACAAAGAAGTTATTAATTTTCTTTAAAAATGACATCTTTCTTTTCTCTCCATACATCCTTGAGGAACGATGTAGAAAATTATATTCTGCAAACCCTTGAAATCTTCTACCTGTACGTCTTGCACTAACAGCCAAATCAAAATCCTGCATACAATCTCTCTCTCTACCAATTCTTGCGCGGCTTCTAACTAGCTATCCAATCAAATTAGGCTCACGCTCGTGATCTGACCAATGCCAGTGCGGCCTTCCCCTGACATCAGTTCTGCTCCTTACTACTGACCCCTCCTTTACAAGGCTGCTCCTGTCACACGCCCGCTGTTTCTACCAATCCCAGCGCGGCTCACTGTGACGTCAGTACCACTCCGGCAACTGACCCTCCCTTTACAAGGTAATACGGAAACTTATTTCTCTATATTTTCTTCAAAAATTCTTTGTTATTAACGACATAAAAACCTTCGCTACTCTGTCTGTTCCACTAGATCAAAGGATAGTTTATTTCTTTCCACTGCGAGTAAACCCTTCCGCTTACTCTTCAAATACTGCGAGTAAAACCCTTCCGCTTACCCTTCATTCAAGCTCCAGAGAATCTGCTACTCCTCCGGTGTCACCCGTTTTGGGAAATTTGAGACCAAAGTTTCACCAGCAAACTCCTTTTGCTGTCAATCTAGCTTGGAAGAACCTGCTACTCCTTCAGGGTTACCCTTTCTAGGTGATATAACGCCTAAAGTTTCACTAGCGAACTCTTTGCTATCAATCACTCTCACTTTTATGCAGAAAATAGTCCCTACTTTAACACTGCCAGCCCTACCTAGCTTCTCAGTGTTATTCCAACAGGCGAGTAACCTCACTGCAGTGTGGTTTCTATCGCCACCCGCTATTCATTCCCCGGGAATTTTCCAGACAACATAAAACAAGGACGCTAACTCTTTTGTTAAAACATAAATTAATAATCAATAATCTATACTTATCACCAAACTAGTCAATAATAACCATAACTCTGCTACCAGAAAACTGATCCAGCGTTGTACTAACAGCAAATACTCCACTTCCATATACTCACCTGGGCCCATATAACTACTTCCACTAAATACCAAGTGGACCGCTGGAACTTAGTTTATGATTTTCATACTTCAAGATCTAGTTATTTCTTTTCCCTAACTAAACCTTTTCACTGATCAATTAGTTCTTTCCTCTGGTCAATGGACCATTAGTTGGAACTAGTTGATGGTGATAATTAACATAACTTATTAGACATTTCTTGATTAAAAATGAAATAATCACAGACTCGGGAAGTTTTAAAATCTTTATCTAAATTAATTGCATGTGAACCATCTCAAAGTTTCAGTACAAACACCCTCATTCGCAAGAGCGTCAATTTCAATCAATTCTATATAAGCAATAGCAATTCAGATCCACACAATAAATATGCTCAGAAAGAAGAGGATAGAGAGAGAAGAACATCTATCAATACAATGAATTTATAATTACCGAGAATGGTGTGAAGACCAACCCCCTGGCCAAAGGGCTGGTAAGGGTCCCCGGGATAGATCAGGAGACAAAGACTTCAGGACAGGAATCAGGGCAGGATACTTCACCTCTCTAAATACTGACGACTGCGTCGCACCCCTCTCTGACACACTCTTCCTCCTCGTGGTTCTTCTGCGATCTTCTTTCTAACCCAATTAAGGTAAAATAGATGGTTCTGCATTCAATTTCTTCATCAGCGTCTCACAGCATCAGCACCACCCCAACAACGACAGCATCCCGAGCTCTCGACTTCCAGCATAGACACTTCTCCCCGTGTCTGCTCTGCTCATCATCAGCTTCTCACTAACTAACTAAACTACCTCAATTATACCTTTCCATAACCATGTACCACCCATTAATGTTTCAATTTCATAAAATACTAACTCTGATTGGACAGGCGAGGGGGGATGATCATCACACCATGCTTACATTTCACTTATTTCATTAAACCATTGTTACAAACCCCTCCCCTCAAACTTTATTAAATCATTTCCTTTCCCATACATCTCCAAACTTTATTAATACAAAATGTTGCAATGTCATGAATAAAGCTTCTTCATATAAACTCTTCACCCTCATGTTCCCAGGGCACATCTTCGCTGGCCTTGGACGCGTGACAAGTCCTTACTCATCTTTCCTTATTCTCTCTCTGGTGCGCATGCGTGGGGTCAAGTCAGTCAGCTCAATTCAGACAAGTGTGGAAGGCCCAAATGCACACTAATAATAAAGTCAAAAGAAGAAATGTTATTCTCAAAACTAAATGGTTTCACTGTACACCACCAACCTCTACTCTAACCCACTTTAATTATTATTACCCTTTCTGCATTTGCGTTAGTATAAAACTTATTTTCTATTTCAGCCAAGCAGGTGCCATGCATGTGAGCTTTCAAGCGGCCATCTTATTATCTTTTGCGCAGGCGCAAGAATTTCCCTTCAAGCATTAGTACGTCAAACTACGTAGATGCAGTAGATGCATGCGCAGTAAAAGATCCCCTGTTAAAGTGCGTTTTAGTCCTTTGTTCATGTTGTTATTGATTAGTAAACACATATGCAAGCTTCACTGTCCCGCGTGTCTTTTTCTAAATGCGAAATATTAATTACAAACATGTTGTTAGTAATCCGTTAATGAGTTAAAACAAAAGGATTGCTTCCGAGCAAGTCTCATTTACGAGTCCCTGCCCCATCACAGTCATTGCACACTCAGGAGTGGGCAAACCGGTCCTCCCCTGCTCCGAGAGCACGAGGACAGAAGCAAAAAATTATAATAACTTTAAGTTATAATTTTATGTTTCTCACTGCTTAAAAGCAGTGGGGCGACGCTCCTCAGCCATAACGGAGGAGCGGCCCCTGGTAAAAGCTCCCCAGAAAAGTTCATAATTTGAGCATTTTGGTTGAACACCACAATGACGAAGAGTTAAAATGAGGAAGGGATGCTTCCACTCTCAAAATCATGATCTGTCATCAGGGAAATGGGCAACAACGTGCTCAAGTCATCAAGATTAAAACTTGCGAAGGGTGACTACACACATCTGTGGCATTTATTCCAATCTCTGACACTATTGGTGGCATCATCAACAAGCAATATCAACAAATCAAAATAGCAATAGTCTCTTCTTTGAAAAAGACCATGTTTTGTGCTTCTATTTTTGTCAGAAAAAAATTGTCAGCCTCACTCACAGTTTTAAACGTCCTTTTTTCAATTAAGTCCAGAATGTTAGTTCATTTTTCGGGTTGCTAAACAAATATGGGAAAATCTTTATTGGAGGCTAAATAGTTTTTAAAAAAATAGATTTAAAAATAGATTTAACATACACAGCAACACACAGAGGGGTCGATTCCGATTCGGGCCGGAAAAAGCACCGACCGACTCGGATCCGGAAAATACCGACCGACACGTACCTGTGGCGCCCGACACGCCAAGTACGATGCAAGGCGTGCAAAATCCGACCGACACGTACCGAACCCAAGTCGACCGACCGAGCCGCACGGAAAACAGCAATACGGTTGAAAAAACACGCGAATCCAACCGACCGACACGCACCCGGAACAAATCCGACCGAAACGTACACGCGAACTCCAAACCGCAAAGTACGATGCAAGGCGCGAAAACCACGAGCGAGTCGGACGGAGGCCAAGCCGTACGACCGACACGCATACAAAACCGAGCCGAAGCAACACAAAACACCGCGACCGACGCGTACGCAGCATAGAAAACTGCACAAACACAGCGTGAACGAAACAGAGAAGACCGTACGAGACAAATGCAGGGTCCGACTCGGTCACAAGAACGTTTCCAACATACACAGACAGTACAAAGGAAAAATCACACAAAAAAAGGCCAAACAAGCAATTACTAAGCCAATAAATACTGGGGGGTGGGGACAGAGAACAAAGACACACCCACAACTCCACCCATATAAAGGACACAAATCACAACCATGATCCTTTGCAAATGCCATTCCACTGCCAGCACCCAAGAGAAAGCAACCACACACCCACAGCTCATCCCTCACACAAGCCACACACCATCAGCACACCAACAAATACCTACCTCACATACACCCAGCAAAACACACACTCACACACCCTCACCTGCACACCAACACACACATCACTCACCATCACCACCCATCACCATGCCCCCCAAGAAGAATCCCAAGTTCCTAGATTGTGAATTGGAAGTCATGGTAGACGAGATCCTCAGGGTAGAGCCACAGCTGTTTGGCACACTGGTCCAACAGACCCCCATCTCCCAGAAAACCAAGATGTGGGAGAGGATCATCAACAGGGTGAACACACAATCACCATGTCGGCGCACAAAGAGCGACATCCAGAACAGGTGGTATGACGTGCGCAGGAGGGTACGGGACCTGCTCAAGAAAGACTACATCAACAGCCAATACACCGGCAGTGGCCCTCCTGCCAAGCCAATATACCTCAGGCCCTGGGAGGAGAAGGTGCGGGCCATCCTTCCGCCAGTGAGCGTATATGGATTAGAGGACATCCCAGAGCCTGGTGAGTACACAACAAATGTACACAATATACTGCCACAAAACACACACACATCACTGTCAAGGGGAGAGTCAAACCATGCACTCATAGCAATTACACAGCAACCAGAACAGAATCATCCCAAAATGTGTATGTCAGTCAGATAAACACAACACATGCCATCAAAAAAGTCACATCCAACTGTGCCATCACATGTAGAAACACAACTACAACTACAGCTAGGCAGTGGCACAAATAGAACTAACAAACACATCCAGACATGTAGCCACCACAACAACACCAACACACAGTGAAGACCACTCAAAGGAAGGAATTCTGTGTATGCTGGCCAAGTCAGTGTAGCCAATAGCATCATGGGAGTCGCAGTCACACATATTGCCCCCCACAACTGTCCCATCAACACCACCATGAACCATGCGCACATCACAGGGAGTGGAGAAGGACTCACAAGATGGCTGACACTGGCAACTGCTGTGGGGAGCACAAGGCCCTGCTGGCAACTGTGCACCAACAAACAGCAGGACACCACTGACTGACATCCTGAGAGACAACTTCCACTCCCTGCAATGCAAGCACGTTCCATGGTGGGATATCTGGCTGGCTGGGTGGGAAGGAGGACTTGCAGCACTGACCATAGTCACAAGCACCTCCCCTCACACACCCCCAACACAAACTCCACAGAACCCACCTGGTAGAATGCAATGCCCCCATCCTAACACAAGATCCCACAAAGAACCACCACCCTGGGTTATGTTGTGTGAAGCACAGGGACACTCTTGGGACTCTTAGCCAAACAACTGCCAGGACAACACTCCCAGCCATCCTGTCAGCACAGCCAGCCCACCCCACAGGGAAGCAGAATCAAAAGGAAGGAAGCACGGGCATGCTGGGAAGGGGGTGGAGGCAATAGCATGATGGGAGTCGTAGTCACTGATATTGGTCACCCCCACAACTGTCCCATCAACACCACCCTGAACCATGCTCACATCACAGGGAGTGGAGATGGACTCACAAGATGGCTGACACTGGCTACTGCTGTGGGGAGCACAAGGCCCTGCTGGCAACTGTGCACCAACAAACAGCAGGACACCACTGACTGACATCCTGAGAGACAACTTCCACTCCCTGCAATGCAAGCACGTTCCATGGTGGGATAACTGGCTGGCTGGGTGGGTGGGAAGGAGGACTTGCAGCACTGACCATAGTCACAAGCACCTCCCTCACACACACCCCAACACAAACTCCACAGAACCCACCTGGTAGAATGCAATGCCCCCATCCTAACACAAGATCCCACAAAGAACCACCACCCTGGGTTATGTTGTGTGAAGCACAGGGACACTCTTGGGACTCTTAGCCAAACAACTGCCAGGACAACACTCCCAGCCAATCTGTCAGCACAGCCAGCCCACCCCACAGGGAAGCAGAATCAAAAGGAAGGAAGCATGGGCATGCTGGGAAGGGGGTGGAGGCAATAGCATGATGGGAGTCGTAGTCACTGATATTGGTCACCCCCACAACTGTCCCATCAACACCACCCTGAACCATGCTCACATCACAGGGAGTGGAGAAGGACTCACAAGATGGCTGACACTGGCTACTGCTGTGGGGAGCACAAGGCCCTGCTGGCAACTGTGCACCAACAAACAGCAGGACACCACTGACTGACATCCTGAGAGACAACTTCCACTCCCTGCAATGCAAGCACGTTCCATGGTGGGATAACTGGCTGGCTGGGTGGGTGGGAAGGAGGACTTGCAGCACTGACCATAGTCACAAGCACCTCCCCTCACACACACCCCAACACAAACTCCACAGAACCCACCTGGTAGAATGCAATGCCCCCATCCTAACACAAGATCCCACAAAGAACCACCACCCTGGGTTATGTTGTGTGAAGCACAGGGACACTCTTGGGACTCTTAGCCAAACAACTGCCAGGACAACACTCCCAGCCATCCTGTCAGCACAGCCAGCCCACCCCACAGGGAAGCAGAATCAAAAGGAAGGAAGCATGGGCATGCTGGGAAGGGGGTGGAGGCAATAGCATGATGGGAGTCGTAGTCACTGATATTGGTCACCCCCACAACTGTCCCATCAACACCACCCTGAACCATGCTCACATCACAGGGAGTGGAGAAGGACTCACAAGATGGCTGACACTGGCTACTGCTGTGGGGAACACAAGGCCCTGCTGGCAACTGTGCACCAACAAACAACAGGACACCACTGACTGACATCCTGAGAGACAACTTCCACTCCCTGCAATGCAAGCACGTTCCATGGTGGGATAACTGGCTGGCTGGGTGGGTGGGAAGGAGGACTTGCAGCACTGACCATAGTCACAAGCACCTCCCTCACACACACCCCAACACAAACTCCACAGAACCCACCTGGTAGAATGCAATGCCCCCCATCCTAACACAAGATCCCACAAAGAACCACCACCCTGGGTTATGTTGTGTGAAGCACAGGGACACTCTTTGGACTCTTAGCCAAACAACTGCCAGGACAACACTCCCAGCCATCCTGTCAGCACAGCCAGCCCACCCCACAGGGAAGCAGAATCAAAAGGAAGGAAGCATGGGCATGCTGGGAAGGGGGGTGGAGGCAATAGCATGATGGGAGTCGTAGTCACAGCTCTACATCCCCCACCACATGGCCCAGCAAGCTCACACTCACGCATGCACATCCCACAGAGAGTGGAAAGGCCCATCAAAGATGTCTGACACTGTTGCTGTGTCGTGGGGAGCACAAGGGCATGCTGGGAACTGCACACCAACCAACAGCAGGACACCACTGTCAGCCATCTTGCCATTGCTCTCACACCCACACACACTGAACTCCCCACAAAAGCAAGTAAGTATGGGAGTGCTGGGAAGTGGGGTGGAGGCAATAGCATGATGGGAGTCGTAGTCACAGACATAGCTCACCCCCACAACTGTCCCATCAACACCACCCTGAACCATGCTCACATCACAGGGAGTGGAGAAGGACTCACAAGATGGCTGACACTGGCTACTGCTGTGGGGAGCACAAGGCCCTGCTGGCAACCGTGCACCAACAAACAGCAGGACACCACTGACTGACATCCTGAGAGACAACTTCCACTCCCTGCAATGCAAGCACAGTCCATGGTGGGATAACTGACTGGCTGGGTGGGTGGGAAGGAGGGCCGACTGTCAACCAAACACAACCAATGCAGACCATGTTCACACCCCAAAAAATACACAGAAATGCCCAAATAATGCAGGACAATGTGCCACACCAATATCAACCCCTGACTGTGACGACTTAGGACAATGCAATGTACAGGCCCGCACCCAGAGGCACAGTCACAACTGTCATGTGTGTCAACCATTGATGCCTGCAGAAACATAACATACATTGTGTGTGTCTCCCAAAAACAGGTGATGATGGGGACACAGCAGCAGACGCTGAGGAGTCCCAGTCCCAGGCTCAAGAGGATGCGGAGCTCACTGGCGTCGTACAGCCTCTGTCCTCCTCGGACGAAGAAGACCAACCTGGTACATCCGGTGCAAGTCTACATGCAGCACCAGCAGGACCACCAGCTGCAGCACCAGCAGGACCACCAGCTGCACCCTCTGCACCCACCCCTCCAACGACTGTCACCACAAATACCATCCCTGCCGACATGGACAGAACAAGGAGCAACACCAGCACAGGGACCCTGGACCAACCTGGGGCCATGGACACCACCACCACCACCAACCCCCAAGGTGGACCAGGGTAATCTGTGCGTGCCACTGCACGCACTGCACATGTCAGCAGGGGTGGTGGGAGGGGTGGGAGACAGAGGTCGCTGCTTGCAGAGGTTGCTGGAATGCATGATGACCCACAACTGGTACGCATAGCTGATGCGTACCAGTCCAGCACCGGAGACCTCAGCCAGGTAGTGGGGCTCCTCAGAGACATGAAACAGCAGCAGGCTGCCCATAATGCCTGCTTGGACTCCCACATGTCCCACGTGGAGTCACACATGTCCCGCGTGGACTCACACATGTCCCGCATGGAGTCCAAGTGGGATGCACTGCATGAGATGACGGCGGTGCACAGGGACATCTTACAATGCCTCCGCCAGATGAACAGCAACCAGTCCACACCTCCCTGTGTGCCAACAACATCTGGTGCCGAACAAACTGCAACTGCCACAGGGAGGGAGGATGACTCTGGCGGAGAGTCCCCTGCACCGCAGCAGCCTGTACTTGAGGGCCCCCCAAGAAGAGGGGTCGTCCGAGGAGGGGCAAGTGAGAGGCCGATGGCCAAGCGCAACTCCCAGGAAGCCTGAACCTGTTCTGGATGTTCACCTTTGTGCACAGACTGTTCACCCTGTTGACGGCAACACTACTCCCACACATTGCATGGGGAGTACAAGTTGGACCAATGTGTCAGACAACTGTGGCCCCGATACTGGGGATTCTGTCTACCAGGACTTTCAATTCACCTAGGAACTTCTGATTGCAAGATTTATGTACAGCACTACCCATCCTATGCACTATTCACACAAATGTATCACAATAAACACACTAATACACCATACTTGCCTCTGTTGTGATTCCAACGTGGGTGCTGTTATGGGGATGATGAACTGCAAAATTACACTGTGTATGCGAACTGCAACAGCAAGGACAACACAGGCATGTGAGTAAAGGCAACGTGACACATATGAGGGAGACACACCACCAGGGCTACACAACACATACACACCTAGGCCATCTGACTCATTGCCTACACTGATGTTGCCAGGGAAGACGGTGCAATGCACAGACACCACACCCATTCCCAGTTGTAGTCAAGTAGCCCACAGGTGCAGTAAGCAAATGGCAGTCAAATGTGTGACCACAGACAACGCACATCACAAAGTGAAGCACAGGTTTATTACACAGTTGCAACATGTCGTAACCACTACAGATGCAAGGTAATCCCACCTGGCAGCGGGCACACAGTCAACAACTGTAGACGGAAGGAAGTCCATGGGTGTGGCGCACATCACCTGTAGGGACACAACAGCTACCAGCCTGGAAGTGCAATCACGTCGTCGGTGGACACAGTTGACCAAACGAATCTGAAAGTACCCTGTGAAGGACAGAAATGACACACAGTCAAAAGCAATGGAGTACAGGACAGAACAGCAAAACTCATGCACAATACATGTTACAAGATACCCACCCAGAACCAAGTTAGCATGTCAACACTGTTGGGGAGTACAGCCCACCTGTAAGCACACATCGCAACACACATCCAGTCAAGTAGCCCATGGACACACTCCAACAGCACCAGAGCACCACCTACACATCATGCCAACTCACATCATTGACAAGACACCTCAGGATACTCACACTCAGCTAAAGAAGTTGGTGATGAGCTGTGTGCTGACATCACCCTCATCATCATCATCATCATCGTCACTGGCATCGTGGTCCAGGCCAGGATCCTCCACAGGTGGCGGATGTTGGTCATTGTCATCCTGGATGAGAGGCAACTCCTTCCGCACTGCCAGGTTGTGGAGCATGCAGCAGACGATGATAATCTTGCACACTTTCGCAGGGGCATATGGGAGGGACCCTCCGGTCTTGTCCAGGCAGCGGAAGCGGCTCTTCAGACCAAATGTCCACTCAATCACTCTCCTGGTCCGACCATGTGCCTCATTGTAGCGCATCTGGGCTGGTGTCACAGGGTTCCTGAGGGGTGTCAGCAACCACGGCATGTTGGGGTATCCCGAGTCACCTACGGACAGACAAGTGCACATTAGCTGACTTGGAAAAGTGGGCGGAATACTACAGATCAGATCACACACAATGGCACAAAGTCAGTACACACCGACAAGCCAGGCACGCTGGTTCTGCATCTGTGCCATCATCCTGGGGATGCGACTACTCCTCATCACAAAGGCATCGTGTGCTGAACCAGGGAAACGGGCACACACGTGTGTGATGGTCATGTCTGCAAGACACACCACCAGTGCATTGACCGAGTGGTAGTGCTTGCAGTTCCTGTAGGCCTGCTCCTGGGCCTGTGGTGGTACCAAAGCCACATGTGTCCCATCAATGGAGCCAATGACATGCGGCATCCTCCCCAGGGCATAAAAGTCACTCTTCACGTCAGTGAGTCGTCGCAGTCTAGGGAAATAGATGTACCGGTTCAGGAATAGCAACATTGCCGCCAAAACATCGCGGAGCACACGGCTCAACATGGTCTGTGACATCCCACCAGCAGTCGCCACAGTATGTTGGAAGGTACCGGTGGCAAAGAAGTGTAGGGCTGCCATCACCTTCACCTTGGGGGTCAGCGCTGTAGGATACGGCCGGCCAGGCTGCAAATGTGGGGACAACTGCACTGCCAAATCCTCAATCAGCTGCCTGGTGAAGCGGTACCGTCGGATGCTGTCCCGTTCCACCATCGTTGACAGGTCTGGGAATGGTCGATGGACAGCAGGAGCCCTGCAGTGCAGAGGAGAAGTAAGCAAGATTGTCAGTCACCCCACATATGCGGCATTGAACACACTCAATATCCCAACATACATCATTATGAGGCACAACTACATGAAGTGTGCAGTTCCGTAAGGTCATGTATGGTACATACATGGCCAACATCTGTCAACACGGTCCAACAGGTGGCATCAATTAGTCCCAGGTTGGCCCATTGGATATCATGAGGCCGTGTTACAGTTCCCATTTCCTGCTGCCGTGTCACAATCACCCCCCACAGTGACATGTGAGGACAGATGTGCCCCAGGCACCACAGCTCAACGACAGGTACATTCCCAGGGACCCTGTATTGCCACATGGACACTGGCATTACATGGAGTATCATGTATACACCACAGCAAAACAACCATGACCCCCACAGGTAGTGGCCCCACTTGCTACGGCAGGACAGACATGGACGTCTGTGACACACACACGCACAACATCAAAGTCCATGCACACACAACCTGGATGTGGAGACTGTCTCCCATTGTGCACATGAAATCAGAGACATTGTAAACACTACATGCACAAAGACTGTGGAGGACCATCACTATTGTGCCACTGGGACACCCTGGCTCAAACATACCGTCCCACATGGGACTCACGGGGTATGTGACATGACATACACATACACCACCGTGAAATGTGACCATGGCACATGCACAGATATGAACAGTTGTCATGTACACGTAACACCCAGGATCCTGTCCCCATTAACACGTGCACAGCCTGGGGGTGGCTGCCCACAGGTGACACCCACAGGACAACATGTACACCAACATACACACAATAGGAAATGCAGCCTTACAGGCTGTCGTGATGTAGGTGTGCCCCTCACTCCCTGGGAGCTATCTGTGGCTGGCATATGTCCATCTGAGACAGGCATGCTGACATATGCCAGTCACATGTACAGTGATGCGTTGAACAGCAATGGACCGATCGGTGCCCCCGGCCGGCCCATTGCATTCAATGTGTGCGGGTATGCATTGTACCCCTGTACGCGTTGTACTGCAATGGACCGATCGGTGCCCCCGGCCGGCCCATTGCATTCAATGTGTGCGGGTACGCGTTGTACCCCTGTACGTGTTGAACTGCAATGGACCGATCGGTGTCCCCGGCCGGCCCATTGCATTCAATGTGTGCGGGTACGCGTTGTACCCCTGTACTCGTTGAACTGCAATGGACCGATCGGTGCCCCCGGCCGGCCCATTGCATTCAATGTGTGCGGGTACGCGTTGTACCCCTGTACGCGTTGTACCCCTGTACGCGTTGAACTGCAATGGACCGATCGGTGCCCCCGGCCGGCCCATTGCATTCAATGTGTGCGGGTACGCGTTGTACCCCTGTGCGCGTTGAACTGCAATGGACCGATCGGTGCCCCCGGCCGGCCCATTGCATTCAATGTGTGCGGGTACGCGTTGTGGCCCTGTACGCGTTGTACCGCAATGGACCGATCGGTGCCCCCGGCTGGCCCATTGCATTCAATGTGTGCGGGTACGCGTTGTACCCCTGTACGCGTTGAACTGCAATGGACCGATCGGTGCCCCCGGCCGGCCCATTGCATTCAATGTGTGCGGGTACGCGTTGTACCCCTGTACGCGTTGTACCGCAATGGACCGATCGGTGCGCACCCATTGACAATGGCCTTGCCTGGCAACGGACGCGTTTTCGAATTTCGAACGAGTCGGTTGCTGGAAATTCAGTTGGTCACCCACAACAATGTTGCAAAATCATGTATGTCATGAAGTTGAAGATTTGAAGGATGCTGTGGGCGTGTTTTGGTGCTGCTATTCCATGGATTGGCCAGATTCAGAAGATGCAAACGACTTGGACCTATCACTTTGGACACAAGGGACAGTATCTGCCTCTCCAGCACATATATATTGCTGGCTGTTCCCCTGAGAGCTCACTTGCCTGCACTACATGCTCCAGGACGACATCTGCCACTGCACTGCTGCTGTCTCTGCCCCTCTGGACCCTGCAATGGCACGTACTGTGGAGAGAGCCCCAGCCTTCAGCCTTGAGGAGAACCAGGCCCTGCTGGACAGCTCTACTTCCACAGTACAGCAAGCTGTATGGGACACCAGGGGAGCAGGTGAGTGTTCTGTGCACTGCCTTTCTGAATGTGCATATTGTCTGACTAGCAAGGCTGAAAGTCTGCACGCCACTGGCTAGCAGGCTCACTGAGTAGTTGTCACCCCCATAGTGTGTAGTGACATGCACTGGACAGGTATGGTGCAGTGACAGTGCATTTGAACAAGGTTTTACTTCCCATGCAATACCATGTAGTGACGTCTGGCAACTGTCCATGGGCAGCTTTGCACTGCCTGTGTACATCATGTGCCCCTGTGATTGAGACATGTATATACAACTGTGTCATGCACGGATATGTTGCATGTGTAGTAATGGCCTTTTCACTTTGTCATCCTCACAGGTTAATGCCCATCGGAAGCAGGAGATCTGGAAGGACATCGTCCGGGCTGTCCGGTCCGTGGGGGTCTACAAGCGCCGGATCCGCAACTGCCAGAAGAGGTGGCAGGACCTTCGGGGCTGGACCCGGAGGATTGCACGGGTCCAGATGAAGCTGTCGCCTCCTCGCAGGAGGGCGGAACACGGACCCTGACCCCCACATGCTCCAGATCCTGGCGGTGGTGTTTCCAGACCTGGATGGGCAGCTGAAGGCCAGACAGCAGCAAGGAGGGGTGAGTCAAAGACTGCACTGTGAACTCTGTATTACATGCTTTGTGCCCTCCTCTGGCCTGGTTCAACTGCCAAAGTGCAGCAGTCATGTTGTCCAGGAGCCATGTCCCTCTATTGTGCACTGCCCACTGCTCATCTGATACCCAGGTGTGGCCCTTACATTCAGGGAATTGTGTCACTTGGGACTGTGTCCTTGCAGTTTGCTTCACTAAAGGTGGGGACAGCATCTGTTTCCCTAACTCTGTTGTGGGCATCATGGGTGGGTCCATTGTTCACACAACGCCTGTGTTCGGACATGTAATCTGCGTGTTGCTTTGATATGCGGTCCACTTGCTGAGCTGAGCCACCACATGTGCCTGGGGTATGTGGCACACGCCCATGCAGCGGGTGGGAACAATGTTTGGGCCCCAGGAGTGTGCAGATTACGTGTGTCACACATACATAGCCAGCTATCCACTGTCCAGGGCTCATCCCTCATTCATGTGGAGCAGGACAGTCATGCCTACTCCAGGCCATGCAATGCACTCTGTACTCCCACTCCCGTGTATCAGCTGACACATTGTGCGCAGTGATTTGACCCCTCAGGTGTCTGCCTCTGTGTCAGTGTGCTGTGGATTACTTGCCAGGACTGCTGGGGTGTTTCTTGGTAGGGGCTCAGCATGCCCCTGGAGATGTGACCATAGGAGACGATACTTGTGTGTCACATAGGTGTTTGATCAGCTGCCCGTGCAGACTGGGGTATGCGAATGTGAAGTTCAGGCAGCTGTTCCCCATTCACAGCAGATTGTGAGGGGCTCAGGTTCAGAGGGTAGTGTCACAGGTCTCCCATATGTCCAATAGGTATGACCTGGACAGATGAGGGTTAAGATGATGTGTTGTGTGGGGGATGTACATGTGCACTTGTGCAGCTCCAGGACTTGCATTCCCCATGACCTACTATTGTGACACAGTGCATAGTGTTGTTGTCTGGCTGCCAAGTCATACATCACTGAGACAGTGATGTATGACTTAGCAGTCATGCCTCTGCCATGGCATGTGTCAACTTATTGGTGGTCCTGCAGGGGAGTGACATGTGCTACATGCACACCATTGTGGCGATGGCTATCAGGACATGGGTGCATCATGGTGTCTGTCGCTGGTATGCATCACATGCATTTCCTATTTGACTCTGGGCATCCCTTTCATCCGGAAACCTGTACTGACTCAGTGGCAAGAGCTGTGATGTGTGCATGTCCACATGCCACACCGTGTCCTCTGCACTGTCCAACTACTGTGTACTTGGTGCATGTGTCCACACTGGGGTGTTGCAATCCAACAGACACCAGACAGATGGGTGCAAGGCCATGTGGGATGTGAGTGCCATGCTTGGCATCAGACTGACAATTGGCTTCTCCTGTTCAGTTAGGGCACTTTTAGCAATGTACAACTAATGATGCCAGGGCTTGCTCTGTAATGTGCTGTGCTCACAGTGGTGTGTGCGT